>MU278365.1:441926-600716 GCA_022385755.1 Trametopsis cervina | reverse complement strand
ATCCTGGTGAGGCACTGATGAGACTAACGTCGAAAGTTGCCCCCGTCTACTACCGTAGAGGGAACTTTGCCTTTCACACCAGTCTTGTCGCTCGCCACTCGCTTCGCTCGTGGCTCGCTCCCCTCCTAACCTGGAGAGCTACCTGGAGAGCATGCTCGCGGATGCGCTGAGAGCGTACGAGGATCGATAGGAGAAGCTCGAGATACCGCTCGCTGTGCTGGAGTGCTGGAGATGGTGTATATGTTCCTCGCGACGTTGCATTGGATGCCTGTGGTGTTGACGCATCAGTCAGAGTCGACGAGATCGCTGAACAGCAGCATACTCTTTGAACTGACCTTCATCATGCCTGAACCCCGCTATAAACGCAAGCGCAGCCTGCAAGACGCCCCCGTAGAATCTGAAGGCTGCTCTGGGCTGTGTTGAAGCATTCAAAGCAGAGTTGGAAGGCATGCGAACCGTGTCAGGCCGAGTGTTCCGTGCCAAGGAAGCGACTGGGAAGCACGACGGGGAAAGCCGTGCACCCGGGAGGGAATCAGACAGTACTGTCGACAAGGTGTGCAACATACCTCAGACGATGCCGTTTGCCCGAGCTACTATTCGTTATTAAAGAAATAACCGCTCCACCCATTGTAGACACTTGCAGGTGCTTGAATCTCTTCTGTTTGCAAGGTCGTCGAGTTAGACTTATCCCGATGCCGAGCTGCTGGCGGGATCCTCCCAACGGTCGAGTTCGAAGCGATGCTGTACGTTCAACGATATATGAGTTCTCATTATGTCTTCCTTGAGTTCGTTGTCCCTTACCGTCAAATATCCCGGCCTCGGTCTCTCATTCCCAGATAGTTATGATAACTTGATATCGAACCGCATCCGCAGTATAGATATTCGTGTGCGCAGGCTATTATGCCGACAATAATGATGTAGTGAGGGGATACGCTCGAATTCGAATGAGGCGTGAAATCTCGCTTACCTAAGTGTGCCCGAACCAGTTTGTTGGGCGGCCTCCCTGGCTCTTGTCTTGCGCCCATGCCAGGCTCATCCTCGGGTTTCAAACCACCGCCACGACCTGTCTTGTAACATACCTCGCTGACACCCATCTTACTCTTGCCTCTTACGACCTTTCCTTCTCCTAACGACGACGACGAATCCAGCACGATCTCATTCCGTGCCATGACCCTCTATGTTAATGAGCGCCGACGACTCTCACGACTCTCACAGGTGCCCGCTCCAGCTATCTCTCGACGTGCATCAGTGCGTGCTATATCGAAGGGTCAGGAAATGTCGGATTGCGGTGTAACAATAGAGTCGGATGGGCGTGCACAGCGTGAAGCTATACAACTGGTGAGTTGCGAGAAGCAATTCGCGTTGCTACAACTGACATCAATTCGCAGCAACCCTCGTTGCGTCACTTGCGCGGTGCCTCATCGGTCGGCTACGACACACCAGCATCCGCACGTTCAAGCGTACTGTCCTATGGCCTCAACATCTTTGTGTTTCATCTCGTTTGCCGACTTCCGAGTCTTGCCTACGCTGCCCCCACGGCGCTCGTCAAACGTGATGGTGGCCCGAGCAAGATCATCGTCCCAGTGGTGGTAATTTGCAGTGTATTCAGCTTGTTGTTGCTCTACTTCACAACAAGAAACGGGAATTCTCGACGAGTGGGCCAGTGGATGACGAACGCCGCCGCCGCCTTTGGCCCCACGACGGGCTTGGCAGCGAGTGACGGACCTCGTGAGCTCACAGCTGAGCAACTCGCTGCTTCAGACCGTCGGAACGGTGCGCAGCCAGCCACGGCTGGCTCCGCGGCAACCACGCAGGGAACAGCGCGTCGTGCCAGAAGGAACAGGCGGACGCCCTCGCAAATTAGCACCAGGTCTCTACCCGCCTACATGAAGGAGCCCGGCGAACAAGAACTTGTTATCTATAGGGGACCCGAAGATTTGGAGGATATGGCACCTACCACTACAAATATCGTCATGCCCGCGGTGATGGAAAACCCAAATGGCTCTTTTACGGAGCTATCGGAACCTAGAGTGTACGTCGCCATGCCGGATAGCCCGCACGACATGCCGTTGCTTGCGGGTGATGATTCCTTAGCAGGGCCCCAGCTGGAAAGTGCAAATAATAACCCTCAGGTCACTCAACTCCCCTCTCGTCGATCTAGACTAAGCAGCTCCACCGTCGCATCTTCAGGGGAGAGCCGTTCGCTGGAGGGGCAGCTCTCTGCTCCAGATCCGCGCGGCCAAGCTCCTCCTTATTTTGAGGTTGTGTCCCTGGAAGAGATGAACTCACCTGAATCAGACTCAACGCCGGCCATGTCGCCGTTCAACTCGGATGCTCACACTTCTCCTAGCACAAGCGACTCTCATCCTTCCCATAGTCATCGACCGTCAAGTACGACAGATAACAACAGAGGCCAAACGGGCAGCCGTCGATTGTCTGGCCTCTTCAGCATTTTCCATACGCGCAACGCCACGACGTCCTCGCGATCTGCACCGTCAACAGAAGCTCACCTCGCTTCTTCCTCCACCCATAGACGGGAGAACTCAGAGTCTTCCATCGCCACTTCAGCGTCCAATCACGCTCGCAATCGGGCTCCCTCCCGTGCCACGATGCACCGCCCGTCCTTCTCTGGCTCGAACTCAATGTTCAGCGTCATGACGCGCTCGCGGTCCCGCCTCCTTGAGCAACAAAACCTCACATCCCCATCGATGATCTCTCTTAACTCGATATCATCTCCCCTTAGCCATACCCTCGTTCGTACTGAGTTTACGTACCCGAAGACAGGGCCGACGCCGGAGCAGGTCAAGCTGATTTCATCGAGGGAGGCGTTTCAGCGATTTGGCGTACCGTACGGAGCGGATGCTATCGCGTATGCTGCAAGCTCTTCGAGAGTCGAGTTGCCTAACGTCCCTCCCCCAGGCTTTGACGAAGTAACTGGGTCAGAACCTGGGCGCGATGTTGCGGACGTTGCGGAAGGGACCAGCACCCCCGAGGCCAGTGGGAGTCGTCAAGAAACACACAACGCGGAACCCCCCACAGAGACGACACCCGCAGAAGTGTCCGGGGACGTCGATACGCTTGTAAATGCATCTGCATCACAATCCGCGACACAGCCGTCTGACGTAGATGACCACGCTCCTCCTGCAATCCCTCCCGGCCTGGAGCCCCAAGGCAGTTCACAACCACAAAGCACAACAACCCTTTCTGTGCCCAATGACAAATCAGCAGCCCCGCCTACCAGCTTCCCAGCTCGCCCCGAGTCCCGAGCTAGTTCGCTGACGTCGTTTGCTACTGCGGAGGAATCCATCCATCGTGCGACCCCTTCACCTTCACCTTCCCCCTCACCATATACTTCTGTATCTTCCAGATTTGCCATCCCTAAAGTCACTGTCTCCACTTCGGTCGATGAGGAGCCTCAGTTAGACGAGGAACTTGGCGTTGCGACACCTCACCCAACCTCTACAGCCACTACCCCTCGGATACGTCAGAAATCATTGCACACTCTCGACGAATCAAGTGGGACGATTGTCGCAGACTCCGCCCCGTCCACCCCGATCGCAACAACACCAGTCGTCGGTCTGGCCCGTTGAGCTTCAGATGCTTTATTTTTCCTAATCACTATGATCTGGCGCCATAAATGAACTTCGCTTTCTTATTCATCTTTCCTCCTTGTTGCATGGCTAATCTGCATCATTTGCTTAAATATCTTCATTGCTGCGTATCTGACTATCTAGCACTACATTTTCTTCGTTGGAAGGGAGCAGTTCTTACTGTACACTAATTCTACCCATCGCTCTGCTTGTTGGTTGGTTCGCCTGCATACTCCACGCGATATAGGCCCCAGCCTTTACGAGCATATCTACGGACGTACTAGACGAATAGATCAGGGATTCTACGTGTATCTCCTGCTTTAATATGGGCTACACACCATGTTATATACGTGCTTAGCACGGGGCCAGTGTGAACAGACCAGGGATGCATCATCCTTTCAAACAGCCACAACTTAGCTTGTGAGCCCAACGCTAGAGGGCTGTGTATGAAATCATCCGACATCGACTCCCGGGCGATGCAGATTGGATTTGACTGCACGCAGACTCATGCCTTGCTGACTCAGCCGCGACGGCTCCGACAACGGAAGCTTCAAAACCCTTTGCTGCAACCCAAGCCAGCAAACTCTGATCTTCACATACATCCTCTCAGTACCTTACGCATGTCCACGGGCTCTGAACAAGTTCAGACTCTAGCACCAGGCGATTCTGCCCCCCAATCTCAGCCAAGGCGTCGGCAAGGTTCTCGACGCCGCGAGCAGCCACCTGTGGGTTCGAACGGTGGCGTGGAGGGAGCAAGCCAACCACTTCCATCCTCCAGTCGCGGACCTAGTCACAGACCAAGGAGAGGCGGGCAAGCGAGCCCTTCAGTTAGCAATGCGCGTACTGAGCGGAAGACCGACAGCGGCCGTGGTGACATAGCAGCCGTTGGCGGCACTGATTCTGGTCAGCGTTCACAACAGAAGAGACCGCGACAGCAAGGGAACCAAGCCAAGAGGCAAGGCCAAACTAATCAAACACAGGTCTCAATTGAAGACCCGAAGCCAGATTCCACACCACGGCCCAACACAAGAACTCGCCGTGCTCCCCGTTTCAATAGCCGCCTTTCTGAAAAATCGGCGGTTCCTTCGAAGGCCTCCTCCATCAATACACCTTACGATACGACTTACATTCGTCCGGCTGAGGACGACCTGACTTCCAATCTTATACACGATCTCAGCACGCCGCCTTATCCAGACTGTCCGATCTGCTTTTCCTCCATCCGTCCGCAGGAACCGACGTTCTCATGTTCACCCACGGCTCCTATAGTCACACCGACGGACGAAGTAAACTACGGATCGCAAGATGCGCAGTGCTGCTGGACCACGTTTCACCTGAAGTGTATCAAGGCGTGGGCTTCTAAGAGTGTTAGGGAAACCCAGGAAGCTTGGAAAGCGCGAGGCGAGGACAGACTGGGTGTGTGGAGATGTCCAGGGTGTCAGGCGCAAAGAAATACTGTCCCTTCCACGTATCGGTGTGTTTCTTCCGTACCTATGTGCCCAGATTTCCCTCCTGATATTCGATGCAGCTGTTTTTGTGGTTCTACTACAGATCCTCGACCTCCTCGCCTGGCGACACCGCACTCATGTGCGAATCAATGCTCTCGGACCCGGACGTGTGCACATGCGTGTCCGCTTCATTGCCATCCAGGTCCATGTCCGCCTTGTCACGTCACCACGCAAATGCCTTGTTTTTGTGGCAAGAAGACATTGGCCTTTCGATGCGGGGCCCTTGCGCAGAACCGTGCAACTGCTCTGACTTGTGGTCAGGTCTGCGGACGATCGCTGGATTGCGGCAATCATACCTGTCAGTTAGCGTGTCATGACGGTCCGTGCACACCCTGTCGGGTCATAGTAAACGCAAGCTGCTATTGCGGGAAGGAGAGAAAAGAGCTTAGATGTGGAGACGGAGAGGAGCAACTAGCCTCGGTCCTCGATGAGGGGAATGAAATGCATTGGACGGGCATGTTCCACTGCGAGAATAGCTGCGATCGGTACGTGATCTATCCCGAGTCGGGATGCTATAGCTCATGTGATAAAACCAGACCTCTAGACTGTGGCATTCACCATTGCACGTCTCGTTGTCATGTTCCTTCACCGACCCCAGCGCCATGTCCCCGCTCACCCTCTCTCGTTCATTCTTGTCCTTGTGGTAAACACGAACTGGACGCATCGTCAGCTGTTTTCTTCCCTCCAGGTACTGTACTTTCCCGTACGTCTTGCGCCGACCCAATCCCTACGTGCCAGTCCATTTGTGGAAAGTCGCTTGGCGGCTGCTCACACTTGTGTGCGTCCAAATGCCACACTGGTCCCTGCCCACCCTGCACTGTGCCTCTTTCACGCCCGTGTCGATGCGGTTCCACTACGAAAAGTATTACGTGCAGCGATGATCAAGCCCTGTCAAGAGGTGAACGTAGCGAGATCCTATGCGACAAGCCGTGTCCAGCGCTACGGACGTGCGGTAAGCATCATTGCAATCGCGTTTGTTGCCCTCTTGCAGCACTTGCCGCTATAAATAATGGTAAGGGCAAGAAGAGGGCAGCCGCTGTTTCCGACCAGGACACGACCGTAGAGGACGCACGCTGGCACACCTGCGATCTGTTATGCGGGAAGATGCTCAGCTGTGGAAACCATACGTGCGAAGAACCAGACCATCGTGGACCGTGCCCGCCATGTCTTCGAAGCTCGTTCGAGGAAATAATCTGCAATTGCGGCCAAACAGTACTAGAGCCTCCCATCCATTGTGGGACGCGTATGAGCTGCAGATATCCGTGCGCCCGCCCGCCATTGCCTTGCGGTCACCCAAAGGTACAACATGCATGTCACGAGGATCCCGTGCCATGCCCTCCATGTCCACACCTAACCTCAAAGCCGTGCGCGTGTGGTAAGAAGATAGTTCCCAACGTGCGATGCTCGCAAGAGAAAATATCGTGTGGGACCGCGTGCGGAAAGTGCGTCGCCCCGGCTCCGATGCCTATGCTGAATTTTCACTGACCTCTTTATTTTTTCGCCGCACAGGCTTTTATCGTGCGGTTTCCACCATTGCGAACGGCCTTGCCACAGTGATGCTTGTGGACAGTGTCATGCGGTCTGCGGAAAGCCACGTAAGCTCTGGTGCGTCTTCCTATTACCTTATACATGCGTGTAGCTTACAGTGTGGTTTGCACAGCCTCCCTGCTAATCATCCTTGCACATTGTCCTGCCACGCCCCAGCTGGCTGTTCTGAGGCAGAGCCTTGTCGCGCCACTGTTACACTATCCTGTCCATGTGGGCGCATCCGTCAGTCTGTCCCTTGCGGACGCTCAACGACTAATCCCGCCGGCCGTGAAGGTTCGCAGCAGTTGAAGTGCAGTAACGAGTGTCTCATCGCCAAACGGAATGCGCGGCTGGCGGAGGCATTGCGTATCAATACGGAGCCCAAGTCTGGTCGAGTTACTTACGCAGACGATCTCATTGCCTTCGCCCGAGCGAATCTAAAGTTTTGTCAACTAGCTGAAAAGACTTTCGCTGAGTACGCATATCTTGATTATTGCGCTGGTCGTGTTTGACTGATATTGTGCAGTTTCATCACATCAGACAAGAAGGCTCAGGTTCTGCCTCATATGCCAGAACCACGGCGTAATTTCATTCATAAGGTATGCACGCCTTGGGTTTCGGTACAGCATATTCTGTAGCTGATAGAATCCCTCCTCCATAGCTGGCGTCAGTGTACCGAATGGACACACAGATGGTCGATCAAGAGCCTCACAGAAGTGTTCAACTTATTCGACGCATTGACACTCGTATCCCCGATCCTATCTTGTCAGGCGTGGTGAGCAGTAACACTGCTCCTTCTGCCTCTCTTGGAAGATTGGCTCCCTTACGCGCCCCGGTACCGCAACGAGCACCACCAATAGGAGCCAGCCGGCCATCTCAAGCAGCTCCCGTTGCATCATCATCCGCGGTATCAGCACGAGGGTGGACATCAGTCGTCACAGGTCCAACGCCGTCTCACGCCAGTCCCAGCCCCACTGCCTGGTTAACAGAGAATAAGCGACCTTTGTCGGCCGACATCCCCCCTGTAGGGCACAGACTGACTCCGCTGCCTGGGCCTCAGCCGGTTGTCACAGGACCCGTGGAAGACGTACCAGATAATTGGGAGGATGATTTGTAATGACTAATATAGATGTAGAGTAGAGTTCGCATCTGCGAAGTGATGTTGTAGCGATAATCACAGTACGCTGCGGTGGCTCTTCTAGCTCCGTTGTGCATTAAACACTCGAACCTTCGGTGCAGTCCTCGTAACACATAGAATAAACCCCTAATAAGATTGCACATGATGTATTTCACCCCTGCGTGCTTCCGCTCAACACCTCATATAGCCCTTCCATCGGCCTTCTAGACAGTCTTTCGCTCCAGAATCGCATGATAGGCTCCCACTCCGCTTTCGACCTGGGCATCCCCTCGCCGCGACCCATGTTGGTGTCGCTCACGGTACTAAACCCTCTTCTAAAGGCAACTAGAGCATTCGCTGGCAACGCTGTCTCCGCCGGGGCCGGTCGATATGCCACGAGAATGGGTGTCGGGCTTGCACGTTGAGTCGTGGTGGGAAAAGAGAGTAGAGGACCGCAGACTGTGACGACCGAGCCGAGGGTGCGGGGGTCTCCCGCTCCATTGTCCTTGGATTTGGACAGCTCGGAACGCCACAACTTGAGCGCAAACTCTGATGCAACCGTGCCGCCTTGGGCGAAACCGAAGAGGTGGATGCGTTCCATAGGCCAAGCGCAGTCCTCAATGAGATGTTTGAATACTCGTGTTAGAAGTTCGAGGACAGGTGTAGGGTTTGGGTTTGGAAGCAGGTCTCCGAGTGGGTCGAAAGATGGGTACCACTGATATGCATCCTCGTATAGGTAGGGGATCCTAAATATGCGGATTGGAAGAATCGTGGATTAGCATAAAGGTATGGCTTAGTCGCTGTGCAGGAGCTCACAGTTCAGGTGCTCGCAATGCTAATGTAGCCGTCTGCGGAAGCTTTAGGGAGCGTCCCAGCTTTCCAAATGGAACTTGGGTGTCACCTGAAAATCATATATGTGTTTGGTAAAAGTCCGGAAGTCTGGATGTACGAATATTGGTCGATACCTAGGCCGTGAAAGAGGATAAGCAGATTCTCGTCTGTTCCATCATCGCTTGGACAGTAGTCGAACGGCACTGGCACGGACGAGGATTTTGGTCGCTCTTTGACTCGAGGTGTTGCTGAGCTAGATGGACGCAGCGAGAGTTCCGTAGCCATCGCAAGCTCGTCACCGGAGATGAGATAAAGGTCATACGCGTCTAGATCTTATAAACGCTTCAATCAGCACCGTCACTCTGTACATGCCTGCTCTTCTCCACCGTCCGCCACAAACATCCACTACTGGGCTATTTTCCGGACGGGCACAATGGTCGAATGCGTACAGCTGCCATGACCTCGTACCTCACCCGTAGTCAATCATAGATCACGATCACGTGAGGCATAATAGCATTCGCTACGGCATATTTGGATAACTATGTGGTTGATGACTACACGAGCTGGGCTACTATCACTGTGCTTTACAATCTTTTCCCTTCCCTCTAACCATTAGGTATACGGAAACCATACTACCTTCTTCCCGGAACCTACGCCACAAGATGTAAAATTCGCACATATGACACGCCCATTTTATTCCCGAAGTCCTCAAATACCCCCTGGATGTCAGCAGCTGTGAGAGATACGCGCAATGATCAGTGAAGGCGCACCAGTCTCTGACACCTACACGGAGAAGCTGAACGAGTGGGGACTGTTACTTTCGGTGCTCGTCTACGGTGAGTTTGCCTCGCTCTGTTGAGTTAATCCTCTTTATTGATGACCGGGCCTACAGGAGCACATATAGCCTTATTCTGCAGATGTCTTCGATCGTTCTTCAAGCGGGGGAAGCGACAGTACCTCCTTGTTGCGTACACCATCTTCCTGTTTGCATTGGCCAGCGCCGCCATAGCCTTGCAGATATGGTGGACACAGGTTGCTTTTATCGACAACCGCCTTTATCCCGGTGGTCCGAAGCAATTTCTGCTCGACAACGCTCTTAGCGCACCTACCCGCGCCCTGACGGCCATGTAAGTGCCCGCATTCCACCATGTATACCGCTTCGCCCTCTCATTACGAACCCTTTCATAGGTATGTTGTCATGAATTGGCTGGCTGATGGCCTTATTGTGCGTCTTGCTTTGCATTTGGCTCACACGTTCAGCTAACAATGCGAATTAACCTCAGCTTTACCGGTTTTATGTGTTATGCGCATGTCTAGTAACTAGAAATGTGCCGATTGCACTACTATTCGTCGTACCGTGTTTTTTGGCGACATTTGGTACGCTACATATTGCTATACTGACCAACGTTGCGGTCCTGATGAACCTGGAATTCAGTTACAGGCGTTGTATTTTTTCCCAACATTGCGGAGCTCGGACTTAATCTCTGGACGAACACGCCCTCTCCCGCGCCAGGGATAGCGTTTATGGCGCTCTCTCTTGGCATAAGCACGATCCTCACTTTACTCATTATATTCCGCCTTTTATTGCTTCGCCGAAGACTTCGTAGTGTGCTTGGTCCTCTTCACGGCCAGCCATATACGTCCTTGGTTGCGCTCCTCATTGAATCTGCCTCTCTGTACACCGCCATTGCGCTTATGACAATCATCGCGTGCGGCCTTGGTAGCCCAATGCAATACGCCCTCTTGCCCATGCTCGGGCAATTACAAGTGCGTACTCAACCCCGAAACATCCTTGATATTCTAAGTGACTTACACACTTGTTACAGGCCATCCCTCCTGTACTCATCACGAGTCGCGTTGCAGAAGGCCTGGCCCTGTCGAGGACCACCTATTCTCAGCTGTCTTCCCACCTGAAATTCATGCCTCCCAGCCCGTCTCGGAGTCTGTTCACAACATGCGCAAGCACCATCGATACCCCGATCACTCCAGTAAAGCCGACGCTCAAGCTCTCCTTTCCTAGGGGTGGCTCGTGGCACAGCTCTTCGGACGACATCCAGGAAACGCCGCGCAATGTCAGTGACAGCGCCAGCGTCATCTCGACATTCGAGAAGGCAAAGCTGTCTGAGCCTCACCATTGTTCGGACTTGTGCACGGACTTATGTTGGCGGCTGCAAGATATACATTTAGGAACAGATATTTCTTTTGCTGTATAATAACGTCCTGTCATTTGTAGGTAAATTTAGAGTGCGTTGGGTGGTGGATGGTGTGATTTACATGATACATATGTGTATGGACTCTACTATCAAGTGTAAAATGTACAGTATGCTGTGTTAGCTACAATGGTTCAACAAGGAATGCACTCCGGGACCTTATGCTATGTGTCCTTTGTGAACGGGCTGGTGGTGGTAGATCTTGTGATGGTGAATGGACTTGCTGTACGCCTCTAGCCAAGCCTCTCTCAGCCTTCTTTATATAGTACCCTCTGCGTGCAACATTCGAAGTTCAGTTGTGGCGCGTTGGAGCATGGCGACTGGGCGATAAGGCTTCATGTTGATGGACCGCCTGTGATGCACATCAGCTGGCGAGTGCCATACCTGCTGGTCGTGCATGGAATGCACCACTGAGTCCTTCATGCCGGTGTACAATTACCATTGCGTGACAGTGTGGGCAAAGTCAGCTTGTTTTTACTACACAAATGCTCTCGCTATCTACCGCGCTGAGGTGTACTACGGCAGTAAGCTCAGCGTTTTCTACATAGTAGCGTAAATACTTCATAACCTTAAAGATGTGCACCGAGTTCCCACCGTTGAGGGTTGCTCAACACGGTCAGGCGCTATCGTATATTATAGCACGGCCTACGCTTTTGATATCCATCCTCTGGACACGCAAGATCTACTTCTCCCCTCACACTAACGGCCTAAACTTGAGTTCAAGGAACCGCAACGGGGGGTAAAGTATGGCCGTCACGAAGAACGCGACCTCAAATCCGATGTCTCCTGTCCGCTTTGCGATCGGCCCGACGAACCATACCTGGTCCATTGACGGCACGACGAGTCCAAACGCCAGTATGCATGACCCCAGGGCGGCTAGACCGGTAGGAAGCTTGCTGGGGCTGTTCCAGTACCTGATGTCGTAAGATTCGAAACGGCCACGTCGAAAGAGGAAGTGCTCGACGAGGATCACCGCCACGAATGCGCTTGCCCAATACCCGATCAGTCCAAGAAAGTTTGTCAGTGTCGCGTAAAATTTGGTGGCGCCGACAATGGACAAGGGAATGATACTGTGCATCGGAAAGGTCAGTATCGGTCACCGGTAGATGAAAATAAGTCGTGACAGACATTGCGGTGGCGACGATTGAGAAAACGTATCGCGGCACGGGTACCAGGAAGGGCATGAAGAGCTGGAAGTTGAGGCAGACTGAGTACAACGTCGGGGCGACATTGGCAGTGACAGAGAGGGCAAGCAGAACGGTCAAGAATTTCCCGAAGTTTCCCACGGGGCTGAGCATGGCGTTGAGAAGCCCGCCGACATTTCCATTGTCATATCCGGCGTTCCAGGACGGGACTGTGGGTGCTGCGAGTACGACGGCTGCCCCGAGACATTGGATACTGATCTATAGGCACCGTGTTCAGCCATAAGGTAGTTGACAGATGTCTGAGTATCGCTCACGATAGGAAGATTGAACCCGAGGAAAGAGTATAGGAATATCTTCCAGCTAAGCGTACTTTGAGCTGCGTGTCCAGTGATACAATGACAGCATACGCACCTAGATACGCCCGGCTTGAAATAGATTGTAAAGTCCGAACTCAAGGGGGAATACGCTATCACAAATCCGGCGATGGTAGAGCCGTATGAAAGGATTGCAGCGGCCGTGGCAGGCGCTGCTGGTGGAGGGTTTATTAGATGTTTTCCGCCAACTCCGATGGCGACGACATATACTATGAGGACCGGGATCCATGCTAATCGCTCATACCTATACAACCTTCGTGAGAGTGAGGCCGATGGTGGAGGGAGGCTATCACTGACCAGGCCAATATTTTCCATCCGCAGAACGAAATCTAGATAGAAGGATAAGCGATCTTGGCCCCTACGACCGAAACTCAGGAGTTCACTTACGAGTAGGGAGACTACTGAGATGATGACAATCCCTACGCTGTGGTCGATCGTCACAACCTGCCGCTTCGTAACAAGCACACTGGGACATACCTCCAGCTCATTCCGCCGCCGGATACGCTAGACAAGGTCTGGCCGCCTAGTATGCCATTCAGAATGCAGAAACCGAACATGCCGGCGAGGTTCAGAATGCAAGGGATGATCACTCCGAAATATCTATAGACGTCAGTCCCTTGTCAGCAATGTCCTTATCTTTGTGCACGCCAGTCGTTAATGGGACGCACCCGAAACTGTATCTTGCTTGGCACATCTGGCGCAGACCTAGTTTCGGCCCCCATGTTGTCCTAATTGGGTGTCGTAGTGTGAGTCTCGGGTAATGATAAGGCGATGTAGTCTATACGCACAGGTACGCAGGAGGGGCACTTGTCAGCAAGTTGAAGAATAAGATGACCAGGCAGGAGTCTCGGAGACCGAGACCGAACACCACGGGTCCAAGCGTACCAGCAGAAAATCTGTGGATTTCAGTCCTGGATCCAAGATCTGAGGACAGTCTGGCACGTACGAGAGTATATTGCAATTTGCAGATAACCAGATGAAGAAGATCTTGCTATAGTGTCTGTCTGTCTGCTGATGAGGCGGAACCGGAAGGATACCTGTAATTGCCGAATATCAAGTGGCTGCAGATCATACACTAATTTCCGGACAGACCTCGAGCCTCCACTCCCCATGTGAGGAGTTTTCTCATCACCGGAGGGTTATAGTGAAAGTCGTCTTGGCTTTCCTCAGAGAAGGAGTGTAGCTCCTTCTCTGGGTCATTGCGCGACAGATTCATGTCTTCGTCTGCGGTGGCCATCTCATGAAAGCAGAGGGGAGGAAGATAGAGCTAGAGCGACAAGCTGCAGATTGACTCCGTCGCGGTATAAGCGGAATAGGCAAGGAGATCATTCCGCTTGCAGTCATAATCGGCATGTCGGACTGAAGGACATTCTCGTTCGCAGATTTGCTCTTTGCATGGGAGATAATAGTATACTGCCTAGATATCAGACTGAGCAGGTTATTGCGCCACCATCCAGTTGTCTGCCGACGAAGGATATGCAGACTTTTACGACGATCGCTTCAGTAATAGCCATCCTCATATAGTCGATTCAACCGTCAAACCAACCTGTTGAAGGATAAGACTTCTAGTGCTGGCGTTGAAGGCGTTGATGGCATAATTCAACAGTGAGCTGACAACCAGTCCAGATGCATGATGAAGGTTAAGTCGGGGTTCGCTGTCTATCGTGTGTGTATGACCATATTTCATGTGATTAACAGTACGTGTGATGCCACAGTAAGCTTGTAGACCAACCTCTAGTTACTCGTCTACTGTACTCTTCCTCGGGAGACTACTCGTAATCTCGTCAAACGTTCCAAACGTCCACCATCCTGCAAAAGTGCAACGAGTTCGCTTACCCTCTATCCAATCATCGGAAACGATCATCGGCTCCTTGAGGATGTCTGAAACGCAAGCGTAGTTTACAAGCATCTTCTGTCGATATCTCCAAAATGAGAGCTGCCTTGGACTGCGTCAATGCATTGAAGCAGGCATTAGACGGTATTGAGGAGACTGAGAACGAAATGGAGCAAGTCATGGAGCATATCACGGCCTTGGAGGACATTCTGAGCACGTCGAAGAAATCAGTATGTCTTTTCACCTGTATCCAGCCACGTTCGCTTATAACTGAAACCAGAAACTAACTTTCTCAAGCGTAGCCAAAAAAAGACCTCAAAAACCTGGGAATTCTGCCGGATCTTCTGCTCTTCGCTGACGACAAGCTTTCAACATTTGGCTGACATTTATTTCTTCATGCTTGATGCCGTGCTGATACCTTCTTCCAGCTCAACCCAACCGCTGGTAAAGGGTTGTATGACTTGCTAAGATACAAGCACACGGAACTGTAAACGTGATCAATGTCTACCTCGACCACGACCCCATCGCATTTTGCCTGTCGAAGCTGTTACAAACCCTGTATCTACGAAAGGCGCACACGCATATATTAGCTGGATTGGAAGGGCACGAATTTTCGGAGCCTCCATTCAGATTCTGCCATGAGTGAATTCAATCCTATGGTGGTTCTATCTTATTATAACGGTAATAATATACAGAGTTTTGCAAATAGAGCACTGCGAGCATGATGACATATGAATGAAGAGAGTGGTGATGAAACGAAGAGCCAGATGATGCCGAGGCGGGAATAGCGACTAACGAGATGTACGAAAGAGCAATGAGATACCATACTGATGTGATGCGGACGGGTGATTAAGCTTGACGGGGGTTTATGAGAAGAAATAGAGGGATTTCTTGATAGTGCTGACGTCGAAATGGCCCTTTTCTGGGAGAGGCGGCAGGAGATCGACCAGATTCAGGAATCTGGTGGAATTTCTGTCGCTTGCTGCATGCTCCTCGCTAGCTGATTCTTCCGTAGCTGCTTCAACAGAGTCACCCTCGGCTGCTTCCTCGCTAGCGAAGACGGGATCGAGTGGCTTTCCGCCGTCCTGGCCACCCCGAGCAATCATTTTATTGATCTTCTCTTGCTGGTCCTTTGTAAGAGTGAACATCGGGATCTTGAAATCTTTATAACGCATTCGGAACTAGGACGAGATGAGCTCAATGAGATGATACGACATGGAGTGGTTGTGTCTCACCTCAGCGTCTAATTTGCTAAGAATGTCGGAAGAGTGTAGCGCGATGAATGTATCCCGGATGATGGTCGACATCTCATCAACGTCACAGGCGTGTGTCCAATACGAGTCGTGAACCGAGGCAAAGGTCATATTTCGGCTCTGCCGCGATACAGTTCAGCTGTTGCATCAGACAGTTACAAAGCGAGGGAACGTACTCGACATTCGAGAGCTGTCATCATCATGTGGGTAGCGTCGAGGCTGTGGATAAAGTTCGGCGGGAATGCAGCGGCCTGCTTGGTCGAGTTCACTGTGGTGAAGAGATCGTAAGTACTGCTAACCATACAAGACATACGGCAAGGTCGCACCTGACGCGGGGGTGTTAGGGTCTGATATAAACACCGTTTGTAAGGCAGTCATGATCTGTTTACGCTTGACGGCACGATACGGCTGAACGATAGGTAAACCCAGAGGTGTTGTCCAAATAACTGAGGTCATTTGTTCCTTGCGCAACCTCTTTACCTTATCCTTTGCAGGGCCGGCCAATGCTACCTCCACACGGTCAGGAGGAATGGACTTAGTGATCAGACGCGCCGCTGTATTCAACCAGAGTTGGATGCCCTTCGCGCCATTGAAAAGATCGGCAATGCAGATGAGCACCTACGAGATCATCAGCACCCATGTGAGATACGACATACACGAATCTGACACCGACCTTCCTCGCAAGATATGACGCCGCTCGCCAAGCTTGTTCCTCCGGAATATCGCTTCGCTCTTTTAGCCTATTTTCAATCTGCTCGCGGGCACCGATGAATGTCACACCGTAGACAGTAGTCATAACCTATACCGTATCATTAGACACTATAGAATGCAGATACGATCAATGGTCAGAAATGCTCACCGTTTGCTTCACGACTTTCCGAGAGATCTTCCCGCTTAGAAGCTGCGCAAAGGGGTCGCCCTCAGCTGCGTCTTTCTTCAACTGCTCTTCGACCATATCAGCAACGTGGGTGTAGACGTCAGATGGCCTGTCTGTGACACTGAGATTGACTTGCTGCGCGCCACCTTCATCACCTCCAAGGGCTGCATAGTGTTGTAGACCGTTGCACGTGCCATCTTGATGAACGGGGAGAGACGACAAGAACATGGCAGGATCGTCCGACTGTAGTGCGGCTCTAAGTTCTATGCAGGTAGCAAGGCACTGCCAAGGGTCGTCCGCCTTCTGCCACCAGCGCCTTCCCTCGAGCGGCCGCTCCGCGCTGTCATAGACGTCCTCCAAGTGCTCATGAACGAAATTGACTCGCTCATCGAATGTGCCCTTGTCATATCCGTACAAGTTGGCGAGGTGGATCTTCAGCCAGCGCAATCCGCTCTCCTTTAAGGGCTTGGCTTCGGCGAACTTAAGGAGTCCTCGACTAAGGTCATCGCCGATGTGGTTCAGATGAGGAGGCAGAGGATAAGCACGGCCGCGGAAATCGACATTGTGAGGCAGGTAGAATGTATCGTGGAGGAACTGCAACAGAAGAGCAGCGTTAAAATCAAATCAACGAAATGACACGTCTGCATCTTACCGTGCGAGCAATCTCGATCTTGTAATTCGTACTGCAACGGTCGGAGTGGTTGTTTGCCTTCGTGGTGAGGTACGATTTGTGCCGTCCGAGGTAGACTGCTCTCGCACGGGGGTCGGTGTCGTAATTCTCTGGCTTCTCCGGCTCTGGTTCATCATACGCCACGGGCGGAATCTTACCCAGCCGTTTCCCAGAGTTCCATACCCGCAGTACAATGTCGAAGACCTCACGGTTGATCTTCCAAGGCGTACTCCCAAGTACGTCCAAGCCAGCGTAAACCAGCTCCAAATTGCCGAGATTGGACGCTTCCTTCAGGTAGCTGAGTTGTTCCTGCGAGTCCTTGTAGCGCATGACGGTGGCTGAAAATGCAATTGGTGAGCCATAGGACAGACGGGCTGAGATTCAATATGCGACTGACCTTTGTTATAAATATAGCCACCTTCGTTGAAAGATACCCATCGTTTGGGCTGGACGAGCATAGGCAAATGTCGAGGGTGCAGGGCTTCACGTACAGACTCTTTCGCCATGCGTTCGGAGATGACTGGGTTAAGTTTGATAACACCAAGTTTATGCCCTCGAACATATTCATAAGAGTGATAAAAGGCTGGCTGCTCCTCCGAACTATTTGTTGCATAGTATTAGAAGCGGCAGAAGCACTCATACGAATAGATTTACTTACACTTTCTCCCCGTCCTTGTTCGTTGCTGTCCTGGTGACGGTAGCGACATCCATCAGCGCGTCGACCAAAAAACTACCCAACCGCACTCGAACCGCCTGCGACCAGTCCGATGTCCAGTCCTCTGAATCTTCTATGAACTTTCGTGCAGTAACACGGTTGGTGTGTAGATCACGATATCCGAGGGTTGAGAAGAAGCTGAGATCGTTACGAGTTGTCTGAGGAATGGAGATATTGTTCCTCTTGCACATCTGGGCTTTGTATTCAATCTCAACCGCTCGACCGACGGCTAGCAGTGCACGAGCTGTCTTCATCCCTTCTGCAATACCGCCGGTGCCATGGAGATGCATGAGTTCGAGGATAACGATGAGAGACATGCTCTCCGGCTTGACTAGGGATAGGTAAGGTGATAAACGTTCGTGCGCTTTCGCCGCTACAATGATTCAGGTAGTGTCAGTCAAAAGGGTGGATAGGGGAGGATGGGCCAGAGAGCGTACTCGATTTGTCCTCCTCCTTGATGAGAAGAGCGACTTCCGCCTTCAGCCTGACCGTCAACTTCTGATGCCAGTTCCACAGCAACGCTTTCAGTTCGGCATGTTCAAGGCCTTTGCTTCCAATACCGAGGTGTTCGAGCGTCTCTGCCTGATGTTTAAGCCTCTGCACGGCAACATCATAGACAGAGGCCTCCAGAAGCTTCTGCCGCGCGAAATTGTCGCCGCTAAGGACTTTGCGCGCAAGGATGACATCTGCGAGATGCTTCCGGAGCGTAGCCAAGTTGAAGGGAACTTCCTCCTGAGGCCCCGCGTCGGCATCAGCGACCTCCGTCCCGGCGATATCACCGTCGGCGGTGGCCTTCACTTCCGTCTGCAAGCAGTACATGAGTATATCACTATACACATACGAGACTTCAACAAACCTTAGGTCTTGTGACAGGCATCACCTCCGGTACTTCGCTTTCCTCTGGGAGAGTCCCGAGTGCCTCTATTGTTCCAAGCTCCATGATTACCTTGGACAAGTTCGGCAGATTGGCTTCGACTGCGGCCTTCGATAGAATCTTAATGGCACTTGCTGCCTCCTCATCCGACGTGAATGCCCTGTCGGAGATGACCAGCGTGACAGGGATCTCCCGGTCAAGAATGCGCCTGAGCAACGTCACAGGTTTTATGAGGGTTGTCATTGCGGAGAGGGGACCAGTGAGACCGTTTTGCACGCGCATCCAAAGTAGTAACATGTTGGCATATGTATTTGGAGAGGGTTGAACCTTCTCCTGACCGGTTTCCATAACGTCGTACAGACTCAAGGCATCCTCGACCCAGTTATCGCTGCGTTGCGTATCCTTCACCGCCATGTGGATATAGCCGCTGAGTACAGCGTCATACAACCGAGGTGTAAGCTGTGCGGACATCCTCTCTTCTTCTCTGATGCGCTCGAATATCTCCTTCGCACGCGGGACGTCGTAGCCGTTGTAGAGGCAAGCATCGATGATAGAGACTTGATCTTGCATTGGCGTCTCAGGAAAGTACATGTCGTTCAGGGTCGACCGCTCGTTTTCAGGGAGCGGGGTGGGCAAAACGGTGTACTGCTGTTCGCGAGTCAAGAAGTCTAGCATCTCCTGCAGGCCATATTGTTCCTCCTGGTCAGACTTTGGTTTCTGAGGAGTTGACATGTAGGCCGGGTACTCAGAAGTAGGCAGAGGAGCGGATGCCAGTGCAGGAGCCTGGGCCGACTTTGAGGGCGAGGAATAAAATCGCGCAGGGCGAGGAAGAGCCTGTCGAGCGCATAAGGCTCGAAGCACGCGTGGTGCGCTGCGTTTTGTGATAGGAATCATACTGTCGACGACGTTTATACACTATAGACACCGTCGGATCGTCAAAATAGTGATCGTGTGAGAGCAGGAAAAGACTTGCCTGGAGACAGCGTACAGCAAGCTCACCACGAACAGCCAAACAGTCACGACAGACCTCTAATTTTATTACTGCTGAAAAGTTAATGCCAGCAGAGACCCAAATAACCCAAGGCCCAAGACGACAGCAGAGAAAGAAAAGCAGGCAGGAAAGATGGAGAGTCTGACGGTCAAGTGAGAACCGTCGAGATGAGAAAGCTTCTCTTTCGTGTGAGCGCCTCAAGTTCAGATCGTCGGTTTGCTTTGCTAAGACAAGGCGCATCTGATGCGACATCCCGCCTAAAAGCAGTTGTACCTAAAATAGAATTCAAGCGGAGCTCATATTTCCACCAAACGGAGCTGAAATCCTTGTACAGCCATGACGTCTCAGAGGCGGCTTGGTTGGTTGAGAGCCGCGACGGGGACGGGCGGCCTTAGGCTTACTTCATCCCTCCGTAGTCACTCTATTTCGTTTACTACCTTACTCTCTCGGACTTGGTTGCTTCTTTCTTTTTTTCATACGCTGTGGGGAGCATCTAGCTGCAGGTAGTCGTAGGCACTACGGAAAATACACAAAATGCCACGAGCTTTCCACTTGCCCGCCGTCATCTTTCTGCTCGCTGCGTTCAGCATGCTGTTCTTCGTGGCGCTGTCTCTGCCCTTCTTCCCCGCCTTAGATCTTGTTAGGGTTCGGTTCGAGGGGGTGTCGGGAAACGTATCGCAGCAGGTACCTCTATCGGAGTTGCGGGTACGTCACAATACTCTAGCCCGACTCTGCTCCTTTCTTTGCACCCGCGCACAGCCATTGAGATACTGTACCGTATATTAACTCACGCATCTTCCTCTTTTTGTAGTATGGCACATGGTATGCTGCAAGTCGCCCCCACGTACCGTTAGATACTCACGCTTGACTTGACAGGGGTTATTGCTGGTACAATGTGAATGGAGAACGATATTGCAGTGCGGCAGGTGAGCACCCCGCTGGTCTTGGCGCACATTTTGCTCAAAGGTATCGCTGCAGGGCACGCATACACCACAACGGTGTTTAACGCTGACAAGTCCAGCTTGCAACTCCTCCCTCCCCAATTCACCAGCGGCCTCGCAATACATCCAGCCGGTAAGTAGCGGATGTTGCTCTGCGTTCTGACTTCCCTCATTGTAGTCCACAGCGGCTGGATTGACCTTCGTCGCTCTCTTCCTTTCCCTGTTCACGAATTTCACTGTCGCACTCCTCGCTGCTCTTACCACGCTCGTCTGCGCGCTCCTCACTCTCGGTACGATAGCGACCGATCTCGCGTTGTATTCCGCGGTCAAGTACCGAATGGGGAGACTCACAGGTGTGCGCCAACATACCGACGTGGGCACAGGTAATATATTCATCCACATATACAAGCCGTTACTGATGTCATGCAAGGCTTTTGGATGGTCTTCGCGTCGTTTGTCCTTCTCAGTCTCGCAGGATTCATGGCCTGTTTTGGACGTCGAAGAGATCGCATGTCAAGTGCGACAAGCTACTCCATGGTTCCCCATAAGCACTCCTGGCGAGACCGCTTCACGCGATAACACCGTCTGACGCATCCGCTGCTCACTAGACCGATCTATGCTCCGCGAGCTTCTCATTCGACCCGTCGCCTGCCGGATCTGTCCCACATACATCGATGCCAGGGCACGAAGTAACCCATTCATCCATTTCCCAAGTCATCATGCATCACCCCCTCAAACAATACCTCACTCCTTGTTCCGAGTGTCTCTCGAGCATAATACGGAGCGAACGTCAACGCTTTCATATCGTAGTCTTTGCATTCCACAAATATTTATTGTACCTCTAGGGCTCTCGTTGTATCTACATGTTTCTTAGCAGTCCACTCGCATTATAAAAGGGGACAACCATACTGGATGGTTATGAAGATTCTGTTTGTTGGCCGTTGAGACAGTGAAGTGAGGCAGTCGGTACCATGCGCCAGGGAAGTGGCAAGCGAAGGGTAGGGCTTTTAGCAAGAAATCTAAAAGCAATGAAGTCTTGAGTGTCCACCAACAGCAACGCAATCCCTGGCTTGACATGGAGAAATACATGTGAGTTTACATTCTCACACAAGTGAATAAGCATAAGTAATAATACACTACACAATGAAGCAACATTGGCAGAAGTACAGACAATCGGGAGGCGCTGCACAAAAGCGACCGCCCAACATCACAAACGGATCGCCGGTGTCAGATCCTCAGCGCGTATAACCACAAGGTAAACTGAATGAAAGGGGATCATTGCGCAGCCTCGACTTGAGCCTTCTTCCCCTTCTGTGTTGTCGTGAGGTGCTTGTGAATGAATGGCAGTACACCTGTCCACCAAGCACATGCGTTAGCCCACGGTGAATGGCCACAGCATAGACAGA
Source organism: Trametopsis cervina (assembly GCA_022385755.1). Lineage (NCBI taxonomy): Eukaryota > Fungi > Basidiomycota > Agaricomycetes > Polyporales > Irpicaceae > Trametopsis > Trametopsis cervina. The sequence goes on along the minus strand of MU278365.1, from coordinate 578,856 downwards.
CAACAAATACGCACCTCCACCGGCAATGGTCGCTCGGACAAGGGTATCAAGCTCTTCGTCTCCTCGTATGGCAAGTTGCAAGTGACGCGGGGTAATGCGCTTTACTCGCAAATCTTTGGAAGCATTACCTACAGCACATGTCAGCACGTTCGTCGTTGACACAAAGAAGTGCTGGCAGCGCCAGCGAGCAGCTGCCAAATGCAGAGAACGGTCACGTACCTGCAAGTTCCAATACCTCTGCCGTCAGGTATTCTAGGATCGCGGAGGTGTACACAGCCGCCTTCGCTCCTATACGCATGTTGTGCTGCGTGCGTTGCTTGAGGTATCGATGAATACGTCCTACAGGGAACTACGAAAGGTGTCAGCACAAACAGAGGGGACAAATGCAATCATTGTGAAGAGCACAGGGAATAGGAGAAATCAATGCAAAGACGTCTTGGGTGATGGACAAATCGGACGCCTTGGTTACAATGAAGGGAACAAAAGAGGTGCGTACCTGCAGCCCTGCGCGCTGACTTCTAGTCTGCAAAGTCTTCTGTTTTGCTGCATCGGCTTGGCTGGCCTGTGCTGTGGCGCCTCCCTTGGACTTTCCGGATTTTGACGGCGATGGCATTTTGAGTACGGCGTGAAAAAGTCCTGTACGTAACGTGCGTATGTAGTGTTAAACTGCGAATATGAAGGAATGCGCGTGCCAGGTACTTGAGGGAAGAATGAAGAGCGACTGAGGGCGGTGGATAGAAAGAGTTGAGAAATAGCCAACGAGATCTGAGCGGCCAAGTCTAATTGGGAGCCGTGAGAATCACGACGCGATCAATCAACGCGTACACAAGAATCACGTGCTCGACGCTTTAGCAAAGGACTTTCAGTCAACTGCTACCGAACCTTGGTTACTGTACTCTGCCCGCGAATTTGGGCTTGTAGCCCTTACGACCATTTCAATAAAATGGTATTCAGATGAAGCTTGACTGTTAAACATCGCAGAGAGCATCGTGCAGACCAGGGCCATAAGTCTCAGCGACATTGACATTCAGTCACGTGGTACAGTATACGAGCCGCAGCTAAGAGCAGCACTCAACCGCAACTGCTTTTCATACTTGTCCACCCATCCAGCTCTTCAATCAAGACTAAAGGCCAAAATCATGGCTGAAGCCACGGTAGACAACCTCCCGGAGCTGTTCGATCCCGTGCTCGACTATCTATTCTCTGTGCTACCCACCAACGTGTACGACACCATAGAACTCGTCACGACACAAGGCTACCACGCCCTCTCTTCCATATTCTCGCTCGTACGCACACTAGCCTCCGAAGCTTGGGACATAGAGAAGATACTGCCCCCGCTCATCACATTGCTCGCTGCCTACCTTGCCCTCGTCTCTTTCTACCGCACCTCAGCATGGATGATACGCACCGCGTTCGCTTTCGTCAAATGGGGCTTCATCCTCACTACACTCGGTACTGCTGCCGGGTACTTCCTCGCAAATGCAAACGTAGGCGGTGCAGAAGCCGGACGGGGACTGGGGAATTGGGGACTGGCGTCCACCATTGGAGGCTTGCTCTCCGAGTACATGAACGGTCCTCAGGCTGCGCCCAAGGGCACCCGCCCATCCACGCGCTCGAGCTCGAGTAGCAAGAAGTCAAAGACGAAGGCACGCCCGAAAGCATATGACTCATGGGACAAGCAGCGCCAGTGGCAGTACTCGGAGGCACAGGAGGAGGGACAGTCCAGCCCGATTGCAGAGGCACAGAAGGCGATCAGCGACATGTTGGGCAAAGCGGGGCGTGTTGCGCTGCAGTCGGGGTGGTGGGAGGCGGCACAGGACGCAGGGCAAAAGGTTCTGTCTCAGATGGGCGGGGATAGCTCCGACGGTGAAAGGCAGGAGACGAGGAGGAAGCGGAAGGAGCGAAACACGCGCTCAAGGTAGAGGGTGGTTGTAGGCTCTGTTCTTGGTTTTTACGTCTCCCCATGTGCGTATTCTTTCAGTGTCGCACAGATATGTCCATTGACGCTTTCCCCACAGGACTTACAGATAATTATTTGGGTTTACGGTGTATTTGTCGGCTTGGTTATTCTAATGATACAAAGTGTCCGCCTTGGTCTTTCACTGATAAACCCTTTGTTCATTCAGCACTACATCAACAATATTCAGGTCATTCTATGACATAGCGGCGTCGTCTTATGATACATATCTACATACAACATGCACTGATCTATGCATCACATCACACCCTACACCCACCTCTGGAGAACGACGGCACCTCCAATGCCAACTTCCTGTACCGTCTTACTATCGTCGTCCAACACCTTGGTGGGGAACGTGGTCTGCAGGGTGTAGGGACGGGAGCCATTCTCCGGACTCGAGCTAAAGCACAACAGATCAGTTACAAGCACTACGCCGCAGTCAAGGTATGGGAGCAGACGTACGCGTTGATATACCGCCGCAAATCCCCAACTGTATGGTGCAAATTTGCCCGCCATACAGAACGACCCCCATCCGCCATTCTCAGCTGCACACTGACTGTAGGTTTTGATTTATCCACCTCGAATATTGTCGATACACTCTCTCTATCTGCTCCTGCGGTACTCGAAGGAGCAGCAGACGACGATGGAAAGTCACCGGGCATGGGCGATCTGGAGACAACGGTTGGCACGGGCGAGCCAAGCCGGTTGCCTGTGCCGGCGAACACACGAGCGGATGCGGCCGAGACCGATGGGACATAATCTTCGTGTGTACGCTTGGCGACGCGTAGCTCGACCTGCTGGCCGGTCTGTACGTTAAGGATGGCCGGTGGAGCGCGACTGTACCAGGATAATAGGTGATCAAGAGGAGATAGGCTCCACAATGCGGGACGTACCCTGTGTTTATTTCCTCCAGGATTGCGGCATGAACTGGGTCATCGTAATGCATGAGTTCGCCATCCTCGATATTGAAGCCATTCCGCCAGAACGTCAGGCGGCGAATGGCCGTAGGGAGCTCGTCAGGGTCTGGAAGCTTGTCAGATCATGGGCCACATGTATTGTGATAGAAGTCGCAGAACATACTCTGTGGAACAACTGAAGGATCGGGAATGTACTCGGTCTCAACATCTTCGCCGCCGAGTCTATGCCCACCGCCACCAAAGTACCTTGATCCTGAGGAAGCAGTGGGTGGAGCGGGAGGAGGACCCGCACTGTTCATTGTTTGTGATCAGGTTATGCGAAAGCAACGAGAACAAGATGGGTGAGATGAATCGACCAAATATCATAGACACTCACGCAGCAGCTCGTTGCAACAAATCCCGTACGAGATCTCCACCAGGGACATTTGCCCCGCCACCGCGACCTGGAGGACCTTGAATCGACACACCACTACCGATAGCGTAAGTAATATTTCTTCAGTCTAACGTTTGTTGGTTAGAGACGCACCTGCGTTCCCCGCCACCGGCAAAGAATTCTTGGGGATCATCCCCCTCATCGCCGTCATCTTCATCTCCTGGTCCGTGACCGTGTCCTGCGTGAGGGTCACTGGATCCGGCAACGTCTCCTAGCGTCGCTATACGCCTTCCAGATCTGTGAAAACCATTCAGATATGTTACCTCAGTTCCGTATGAACGATGACCTGCCCTGAGTTGCCGGACGAGCCTCCTGAGTTTCCCCATCCTGCACCTCCGATCCTGCCGATGCGAGGACCTGTATTAGATGGGAGGGACCAAGGGCGAGGCGACGGGGAATTCGAGTGGTCAGACATAGCTGTATTGAAACCTGTAGATATCGTGCAGAGTTGGAAGTAGCAGCAGGATCTCACTGCGACGCGTACGTATAAACGTCTTCGACGCGCGTTCCAATGAATATCACGTCACGCTGTCACACAGTGTGAGATGACGGATTGCTGCGACTGTCTGGTTATTCAAGTCTTATTTGCTAGGAGCTTGACACTTGAGAATGTTGTTTATGGCATGTACACAGCTATGCACCCCGCATTTCCACCAAATACCTACGGTTTTGAGTCGACGAACGGGCGACACTCGGGTGACATTGCCCCGTTACTGTAACCCTAACCTAAGCTTTTTGGCCCCGCGCATTGATGGGTGGGCGTGTCAGCGTCTGCTCACATTGCTTCCCTCTTCTCACATATTCTCCAGCTTCGACGACGACTGCGCGCAGAGTCACAACTCACTGAGGCTCTTCCGAAACCCATGAAGCGATGACAATTCATGGCACCGCTTTCTCTGGCCGCTTTACTCGTACTGCTGCTTGGAACCTGCTATGCCGAGATCGTCGCCTTACAACAGTACCAACAACCTCGAACTGGTGCAGAACTTGCTCCTCGTCTCAGCTCACACGACTATCGTTCCGCTCATACTCGTGACCGTCATGCCTCGCAAGACCAACTTCCGCCCGGTGGCCTTGAAGAATCCCCCGACCTGCTCGATATAGTGCTTTTAGCCTCCGTGGATGGGAAGCTGCATGCATTGAACCGGACGTCTGGGGAATCATTATGGTCCATGTCCTCTTCTGCTACTAGCTCCCAACCGACCCCGCTCGCCCCTCTCGTCCGCACTAAACATCCAGTTACCACGGACGCAGCCGACCATGATGGAGAGCAGGAGGTTTACATCATTGAACCGCAGTCTGGCGACATCTACGTGCTGTCATCTCCCAATTCGCCCTTGCAACGCCTACCGTTGTCGATGGCGCAATTAGTTGAACTATCTCCCTACAGCATCTACAATGAAGATAACACCAAGGTATTCGTCGGAAAAAAGGAAACCTCTCTCCTCCTCGTCGAGCTAGAGACGGGTAGGATCAAGGCCACACTGAGTAGCGAGGAATGTCCCTGGGATCCATTTGAAGACTTGTCGCGGGACAAAGATCATCTGGAGGAGGACGAGGTGGACCTGGATGAATTAGAGGGGTCGAAGCCAAGACGAATCAAGAGTACATCGACCGAGGTCTTTATTGGTCGCACGGGTGAGTGTTTGTAGTCCCTCTGAGTTCGGCCTCAATAACCTTCCACCAGACTATCATATATCTATATTCACTCGCCCCTCTGATCCTACATTCCCTCGGCCACCTGTTCAGAACCTTTCCTTTTCCACCTATGGCCCGAACAATCAGGATCAGGGTTACCAAACCATGTATCGCCATACTCCAGATGGCACCTATGTTCAGTCAATGGCAAATGGAAAGATTATGTCATTCCAGACCGATCTATTCAATGACGAGGAGGACGGGAACACGAGACCGCTGTGGGCGAAGGCGTACAAGGAACCTATGTATGTCATTACCAATGTTGGTTAGCCATGCTCTGCTGACCGATCTGCGTTAGTGTCGCGACCTTTGATGTCCTCCGTGTCCCTTCCCGTCCCCATCCATTCGTGCTTCAGCAGCCTCGCCTTTCTCTTCATGACCTTCTGCCCAAAGTAGACCTCGCTGCCGCAGCCAAAGACAACCGCCTCCCGAACCTTGAAGCCGCCTACGTCGGCATAGTGGAGGAGAACGGGAGTCTGTATGTTCTCAGCCCAGATCGCTACCCGCTCGTAGTTTTCGGCGATACCAATACGTTTGAGGAACAGCACGGATATGGGTCTGAGTACGGCGTAGGACGCAGTGCGGGACGTCTCATTGATCCTCCAGGAGGCCTCGGTTCTTCGCCGGACGACGAGCGTGATTTCCCAGCCGATCTCGACTCCATCACACGGCATATGAAGAGGAAGAAGTTGAAGGAGATGTGTCTAGAGCCCGGTGTCGCCTTGAAAGACAAGCGCTGTTTGACCGGAGTGAGGAAGATGGAGACCTCGAGACTGAGCAGATTATTAGACGGCTCAGCTACAGTGCCTCTCCCATTCAATTCTTCAGCATCCGAACAGGACACGTTCGCGGGTGGCGTACAGCCAGCCTCCCCATACGATCCACCAGCGCCAGGAAATGGCTCAATGACCTCGCCTGCCAGAGGGAACGGCCAAGGAAGGCCAGGTATAACAGACGGGCAGACCCCCACGGCACAAACCGCAGGGATGTACGCTCTAGGAACGTTGAGCCTGGTACTTGCAATAGTTCTGGCGTGGGTCTTGCGAACGCGGCATAGCCCGCCCGTACCAGCTGGAAACAACTTCTCTCCCAGTAGTTCAGCACTTGTTGATACTAATAAGACCGCCGGAGACGATCCAGTCGTCGTGTCAGCAACAGGTGTCGAGCCTCTACAGCAGGACAGTCCCTTACCGACGGTGGCTCCAGTCCCACCGACACCAATATCCCCTGATCAACCCGCCACCCCGAAGTCAACAGCTCGTAAGGTCTCCTTTGGTGAAGCTCTTAAGGTCGAGCCGGTTCAGGGCGAGGACGCAGAGGAAGACCTTCCGGACGGCGGTGCCGAAGGAGACGATAGTGAGAACGATATATCCGCAACACCAGGCAGGAAGAAACCGCTACGACGAAGGAGAGGGAAGAAGAAGCCGAAGAATGTAGCGGTCAATGGAGACACTGCAGAGGAGGCAGTCCCAAGCGACGACAAGGCGAAGGAGGATGATGCACGGGTAATACCGTCAGGCAGCATGTTGATACTTCCTCCTTCAACTCCAACCCCAGCAGCCCCGTCTCTCATTGTTTCCGACACTATTCTTGGTGAGTAACGCTAGCCACGTAAATCCATCCCAAACGCTAAAATTCTTGATGTTCAGGATTTGGATCTCACGGCACGGTCGTCTTCAAGGGGTCCCTACAAGGACGAGCTGTCGCGGTCAAGCGTCTACTCCAAGATTTCGTCACACTAGCAGCGCGCGAAGTAACCGTACTACAGGAATCGGACGACCATCCTAACGTCATCCGATATTACTATCAGGAGGCGCAAGCTAATTTCCTTTACATCGCCCTTGAGCTTTGTCCCGCCTCCCTGGCAGACATCATCGAGCGGCCAGACCAATTCCGCGACATCTCTATCGCTTTCGACCCGAAACGCGCATTGAGACAAGTCACTTCGGGCCTCCGACATCTGCATGCGCTCAAGATCATCCACCGTGACATCAAGCCTCAGAATATACTAATATCGCATGCGAAGAAGGGGGCGGGGGATAGTGCGGGGCATCGCATGCTTATTTCAGACTTCGGGCTGTGTAAGAAGCTTGAGGTAGATCAGACAAGCTTCCTGCCCACCGCGCATGGCGCCATGGCGGCTGGTACGGTCGGCTGGCGTGCACCAGAAATTCTGAGAGGCGAGGTCAGGATCGACGATTCCGGAGGTGACGAGTCGCAGTCATCGAGGGGCAGCGCATACGGGTCCGAGTCAGGGGTACCGCCAGGGAGACTCACCCGCCTAACGAAGAGCGTAGACATATTTGCACTCGGATGCTTGTTCTATTATGTGCTCACGAATGGCGGCCATCCTTTTGGAGATCGATATGAGAGGGAGGCCAATATCTTCAAGGACGCAAAGTGTTTGGAGGGGCTGGAGAGATTTGGAGAGGAGGGGTCTGAAGCCGTAGACTTGATTACGAGGATGCTCAGTCCGGAAGCATCGCAAAGGTGCGCAGCGCGCGGCCGATACACGTGTGCTTTGACTAACAAGTCTTATAGGCCAGACACTTCGACATGCCTTCTTCACCCCTACTTCTGGGATTCGGGCAAACGCTTAAACTTCTTACAGGAAGCATCGGACCGCTTCGAGATTATGTGTCGGGACCCTAGAGATCCGCTCCTCGTCGAACTTGAGACGGGCGCGTTGGGCGTTGTTGGCAGTGACTGGAACGCGCGACTGGATAAATGGTTCATTGAGACCCTCGGCAAATACAGAAAGTACGACGGGAAGTCTGTTCAAGATTTGATGCGTGCACTGCGCAATAAGGTACGTTCGAGACGGCTGCATCGAGTTCGTGTCCGCCGCTAACGCGTTGAGCAGAAACATCACTATCAGGACTTACCCGACAACGTCAAGAGACAGATTGGCTCTATGCCTGAAGGTTTCCTTTCATATTTCACGCGACGTTTTCCCCGGCTATTTTTGCACGTGCATACCGTCGTGTCGTCCTCTCAGTTGCGGGGCGAGTCGATGTTCCGGAGTTATTTCGAACTATCTGAATCCTAATAACCTTACTCAAAACACTGGACTGTCGCAGCCATTCTTAGTTTGTTGGTCGTATCTGATGCCTGTAACTCGTTTGGGTCTTTTTTCATCATTGTTCATTATTGCTAATCATCGCTGTATCTGTATATCTGTATTGCTTGCAATGCCATGGTTGGATCATGACTAGTGTTGCCCAACCGCTGTGTTAATCTAGCAAGCGTCCACTTTCCACCTAGTATATATGCAACCGTCCCTTGAATAAATAAATAGATATGTACATACTTGCTATTACCGAGTCTCATAGACTACAACAGCTACTATGACTATGACCAGAGCGAGACCTGTTATGACTGATCCGACCCGACATCGATACACCCAACGATCGACCTTGACCGGCGCATGAACGACTTTTTCATTGCCACTATCCAGTGCCATGTTCTTGGTACGAACAACGCTTCCGGTTGGCGATAGGTGGAAGGAGTATAGTGCGTTCATCGATGCATGGCTGTCGGGCCCATCAGCGGGTGACATGGGTGTGGTCTCTGCATCCTCCGTGTGTCCCGTGTCCACGTGACCGTTGTGGGTCGTAGCTGGTTTCGACTGCCCGCCTCTGCCCAGAGCTCTCCACGCTCGCACTCTGCTCTTCCACCCAGAGCTTTCTTCGTCCTGTTGTTTCGTCGGCTTCCTTTGTTTCCTGGGAGCGATGGTTCTTCGAGGCCACTCTCCGGCTTCTCGATCCGTCGTACTCAGGGAGAGCTGGCTCTCGCTTTCTTTAACACCGCCGTTCCGAGCGGAGAGATACCACCCGCCGATAAGCCAGCACCAGGGTGCGATAAATCCAAGGAAGAAAAGGATGCAAGCCGCGGACGGAGGAGTCCTCTCCGAGTCGGCCCCGCCCCTTCTCCCGTGTCTCCACCCGTCCCCGGCGTCATCGCCTATGCCTGACTCAAGGTCTTTCATCTTTTCATCCGTCTGACGTTTTCGCCCATGAGTGACAAGGTAGATGCTATCTCGGAACGATCTGAAGGAGCCCCATGAGACTTCCCGCGCCTGGAACCACCTTCTGTCGATGGCGCGTTCCACCATGGTCACGTCCGAGGCCGCCTCGCCCGAGGCAATCGAATGTCTCGATATTGTTTCCAGTATGGACCCATTCGAGCGTGGCGGATATCCGGCCTCGGATCCATCGAACGCGTACTTGTTTCTGCTCTCTTCACCGGGCATTACAGCAGTATCTTGGGAGTAGTGGTGGCCAGCGGCAGAGCGGCCCGTGCCCTCGTATAAGAAGGTCGACGTCCACGATGCTGTGCGCGATATATGCGAGGGGGCATTCTGTATTTGGTGTTCCACAGCAGTAGAACTTGGTGGTGCGGGCTCCATGTCGCAATATCCTTCGGGCAAACTCATGTGCGACCTCGAGTCGCCAGGATAACCGCTCCCTTCTTCGCCATCGCCAACGTCTCGCTCCCCGTAAGCGGTTTTGTGCTGGGCAAGGTACGCAAGATATTCGTCTTGTTCAGGGGGTCTGATCTCTTCAAACGACGACGATCCATTATCACGCTCCGAGCCCTCATGCTGGTACTGACCAACATCATCCTCTTCCTCTTCCTCTTCATTCTCGTCTCCCGGCTCCGAGAAATGGACGGACGGCGCCGTTACAAAACTGACCGACTTCCCGGAATCCCTCCACCGCCCCGTCGCCACGGAATCTCTCTGCATCACCGAGTCGGCCTGTTCGTAGATGGTGCTCACATGTGTGTGATAGTTCACATCAAGGCCGGTAGGGCCTGTGGACAGCGCGGGGAGAGGTTGTGTGCGAGGAGTAGGTGAGCCGAGCACCGTAGGGAGCGATGGCGGTGCAGCAAGGTAGGTTCGTCGAGTACTTATTGGGTAAGGAACTGAAAGAGGAAGTGAATTGGAGAACGAGGGGCGGACGTCCACCGGAGGGATTGTGGGCGCAGTCGCACCGGGCACGCCGTGGGTCCCATTTCCGTGCACAATCCGATAGTTATTGTTTGGGAGAACAGAAGACGATAAGTTGGCTGTCGGTGTGCTCGCGGACACCGGAGAATGAGGGATGGGACTATGACCGTGCGCGTGCGTTTGTGAGGCAGTGGTCGACAGCAGCGATGGCGGAATAGCAGACGTAGGCGTCAAGAAGGTACCTGTCGTCGTGCTTGTAGAGTCCCGAGAGATGGACCTTTTGAGTGGTCGAGTCAAGAACGCCTGTGGTTGCAAAGTCGTTGGAGTTTGGTTAGGCGTGGCGAAAGGGTTTGAAGAAGGTGTGATAGGTGGCTGAGTAGGCGTTGGGGTGGCTGGCGTGCACGAAGTAGGCGTTGGTGGGACGGCTAGTAGACCACACGATCACTTCTATACTTTGATTACGGTAGAGGGAGATACTGACCAGTGTCATTAGTTTTGTCTGTGCCCGGAACACTCTCATTCGGGCTCTGCCCCGATTCATCGATACGAGAGAGTGGCCTTGAAGTGGTGCCCCCAAGTACACCCCCGCCTGCTGCTTCGCCCGCGGAACTCACAAGACTATTGGTATCCGTATCACTGAGATACACGCTCTGCAGGTGAACAGATCCCCCATCAGAGCTCATACGCCCGCCGCTGATCCTATAGCTCGAGCTCCCGTCCGTTCCACCACCTCCACCAGGCCCGAGCACGGCGTTCGCCACCGCAGGCGGGAAGCGCCATATCCCGTCTCGGAGGATAGGGGTCCCATTTATATCGATCTGACTCGGGGCTGTGTTAGGTGACCTGCCCGTCGAACCATCGAGAGACGCATTTGATCGTGTAAAGGGGCGGATGGGTGACGGCGCGAGGGAAGGAGAGCCGCTGCCTGTTGCTGAAGGTGTGTTTGTGCCTGTGATCCACGAGACATGAGAGGGTCCATTACGAGCTCTATCGAGCGTAAGTGAGGAGGGAAAGGATGCCGTTCGGGCTAGGGAATGGGGCTGCAAAGGCAGCGGTTTAGTTCCAATCCCGTTCTCGTGGTCCTCGTCGTTGCGTATACTCGCAGTGTGTGGAGACTCCTTTTGAGAGTGCGAAGAAAGAGCTGGAGGAAGTTCCGCATCCGAATTTGTGGGCGTGCCCTGAAATATGCGACTGAGTGACCTCAACATGCCTTACTCGGGAGTTTGAGCCTGTGGCTAAGCCCAAAGTATCTAGAGGGTGGCGAAGGTATGAAAGTGGTGGGAAGGTGAGAAGGTGAAGGAGAGTTTAGAGAGAATATACGTGAGGAAAGCTATTAACGCAGCTCGTGGCTTTCATTCCGGAATCCCGGCTGCCTCGAGGGATCCTTGTACCTCGCGTTAAGCGGCAGTATAACAGCAGGCAAACAAGCGCGTGCGTGTTGAACACCGGAGAGTAAGAGCATACGGCCAGTGATCATCCTCCAAGATCGTCCATTGAAGTCTTCCTGGTCTTGATTCAGTGCGGCCGAGGTCGTGCTGGACGCCGTGTCGACTGTATGCATGAAGATCGCGCTGCAGTATCAGTGGGTGCTAGTTCGGTGCGTGAGCCGCGCCTAAGCACGACTATTGGGTTGGAGTGTTGCACGCGCTCGACGCATGGCATAGGGATTCACGATGACGCCTACGAGTTTGTCAGAAGCTGTGCAAGGACGCAGGATGCGCCTGGAAAGACATCGCTGAGTGCGGTTTATGCACGTCGCTAGTGAGGATGGCGGGCTGCAGGTCATGTCAGTCTGATATGCAACAGTCTTACTATTCGTCTGTGTATCTGTGAAAGCATGGATCACACTCGAGCTATAAACTCCCCTTGCTTGCTTGTGAAGTTCGGTCGGTGATCCACGCTGGAGGTGAAAGGCAAAGTTGTAGACGCCGACGTTGTGGCGTTTAGACACATCAAGCGCCGCCTTCAAACACGACTGAAACGATCAGTACTGTTGGTCTTCCAGCTGGCGACAGATAAAGGGATACAACGTGTTCATGGATACACAATTTTCTGGCAACTTCGTATCAACAGCGACATGGGTATGGACATAAAAACAATAATGGACAGTCAACAAGAATGTACAATTATAGAGCATTATGTATCGTTCGGTAAACAAGGCACAGAGAAGATCGTGTCCGTCAGCGTGCATTAGTTCATACTAGAGAAAGAAGATTAGGAAGAGCTGGCTCAGATGGTATAGCATCAGACGTCGGTGCAGGCGTAGGGGAGGGTGTCGGAGCAGCGAGAGGGTGTAGTATGTCGCTCGTCACATCGTTGATTACAGACCCAGCTTTCGACGTGAGGTCTGCGACTGCACTTGTGGCCGCAGATTCAACCGCAGAAGCGACCGAGGTAGCGTCCGATACGACACCAGACACCAAACTTGTCGCTTCTGGCACACCAGAGAAGAGAGTATGCCCGGCTCGCGACGCACTGATACTGCTTGCGGCTGCCTGCATCTCCGAGATGGATGCGGCCAACCCGTACGTGGTCGGTACGTGGTCCTGCACGAGCTTCATCCATGGGATCTCATACCCGCCGACGCCGACCTGCACAGTCTGCGCAGCGACAACGTCGAGGAACCCTAGTGGGATGATCGCGAGAGATGCTAGAGCCCCTTGAGGAAGGAGGACGTTCCCGAATTTGCCGCTGTTTGCAGTGCCCTTCGCGGGGACAACGAAGTTATCGAAGGCCTGATCGAACCGTGCGTAAACCTTCCCATTAACACTTTGCTCGGACTGAACAAATTTGATGTCTAGGTCGGCGTCCAGCGGGTTGGAGACGTCGAAGTCCGCGGTGACCATATTGCTGAAGCGAAGTGTTAGCCAGCGGTAATCTATGATTATGGCTGGCAGACTTACTCAAGTAACGTGTCGGCTGTAATGTAAACGTTGATATGGGTGATGAGGTTGGGGAAGTTCAGGCCAGTCAAACTCGTAGAGATCGTCACGCCTTCCAGAGCTTGATCCAAGGACGCATATGGAGAGCTCTGGCCATCGCCCTGAATAGTGAGGTCGATAGTATCGCCTGTGGTTATGAATTCCGTCACGAACGCCTGAGCGGTCGTATCATTTGCGTTGTCGGGCATGTACTCAAAGATGGTGGGAACGGTATTCTCTCCGGGAACAAGGATGAATGGCTACAAAGTTTTAGCATCGTGGCGACAACGGCGATAACTAGCTACTCACATCAATAGCAGCCCTCCCAAGCTGAACTCCCTTGTAGTGGACGGGCAGCGCAATGCCGTTCGTCTGCAAGGAAATATTGGACGGGTTCTGCAGCTTCGTCGTCAATGGCGATTTGATGTATTGGTTGCCTCCATTTCCACCACTTCCAGCGATGCTAACGTTGCTGAGCTGCGCTGTACCTCCAAACTGGTTAATGCCTTTGAGAGTTGAAGGTACGTCAAAGGGGATGCCGGAGATAGGGACGTTGCCAATAGTTGTCTTCGCAACAACGTTCGCGGTACCTCTGAGGCCAAACTCGACGGATCCCGTATCTGTGACCGCGGCGAAGAATGATTCAAAGGCTCCGTTGTCCACGGCCACCAGCCGTTGGTTCGTAAACGACAGTGCCAGGTCGGCGATATTTCCGGTAGACACACCACCATTCGCATCGGCCATTGGCAAGTTGAGCTGCGAGCCAATAAGATGAGAACAAGCACCAGCGACAAGTAAGTCGACTTACAGCAGCAACATCCGAACCACCGCGGGTCAACGTTATGTTTTCCCCTGACTCAACAACCTGCAGCGAGAAACCGAAGGGATTCTTGTATGTCGCAAGAGTACTCTGCGAGCTGGTCACTGGAGCAAAAGCTTCATCTTGACTCGTGATATTGACTTCGAGGTCATTAATGGTGATAGATTGGATGACCTAGGTATAGCATGAGCGAAATATCTTCGAATGCTCACGTATAGTCCTCTTACTGCGAATTTCTGGCCAGGCAAGATGACCGACAATGTGAGGGTTTTGAATGCAGTGCTCAACCACGCTACGTTTCCGGAACCAGGATCCACGGACTCTCCGACGACAGTCAGAGTTTGGTTGTCGCCGGCCAAGTAGTGGGAGAATAAAGTGCCGATGGTATCGAGGTCAGACCCGGATTGTGGGACGATACGGCCTGACAGGTGCTCCTTGACGGTCGACAGTGGCGAGAGTGTCAAGTTTTGCCCAGATAGTGGACCAATCAACACGTCGCCGAAGAATGCATTGAAGGTGACCGTGCCTAGGTCGATGCCGAGTTCTGATATCTGCTTAGTCTCCATGATACCTATGACTCAAGTGGCAAACGTACGCGCGGGAGACGGGATGTCAGAATCTGTCTCAATATGTATGCCGCCTGAGGGGTCATCGCTCGGAAGCTGGAAGTTGCTGATAGTAACGCCCGGGAGACCGTTAAATGCCTTCAAAGTGACGTTCTTCGTAAGAGAGACGTTGTCGAAGATGGTGCCCAGAGCCGTAACGCGCAAACTGTCGGTGGAGATTACCCAAGTGAAACTCGGGTTATGCAGCAAGAAGGTCGCAAACTGCGTGAATCTAGAAGCGGGTTAGTTAAGATTCTCTGCGAATCATGGGGGCCGCGCTTACGCATTCTGGTCTGTAATAGTCAAATGGCCGGTTGGACGATAGTCAGGAATACCATCATTCGCCGCGGCGCAAGCTTAGATAGAATAGCATTAGTGTCCATATCACTCGCCACCAGTCACCAACATACCATCAGGTAAAGCAATGGTAGCGATCTCTTGGCCCTCCCATGACACGCTGGACATAAGGACGCAGAAGATAAGTGGTTCGATTTAAAGGACTGCAGTTCAGGATACGTACGTGACTGGTTTGACAAAGCTTATCGCTGCATCCAGTGGTCCTATATTGATAAGGGAACCAACTAGCGACACGTCGAACCCGTCGTTGGAGAGGTTGCTAAACGTTAATTGTTAAACGAGGCGGGAATTGAGAGGGGCAATTTTCATAGCCTTACATGAGATTTGCTTCTGTAAACGTCAAAGATGATCCATCCACGAGAGATTGGACGATCGGAGGTGCAACCGCGCCAATAAGGTACAGGGCGGTTTTATCGGTCTGGATGGCTTTGCGTAAGCGTTTACCAAGTCAGAGTGTCATGAAAGCTCACGATAGCGGGAACATTCGACTGGTTGAATGACAAGTCCAATGCGTCTGCAAAACCAGTCAGTATAGATGAAACGCTATCATTAGCACAGCGCACACTCACAGTCGTCTAAAGATAACGAGCTGTCGACAGCCATGTTAACCTGCAAACCGGCTAACGCATCCAAGATCGCGTCATTGACGTCGAATTGATGACCGCTACGATCCGAGCGTTACAAACATGTGACAAGAGCGAGATGACACTACGTTACCTGACACATGAAGGGCTGTTGGGGTCAACTGAAGTTTTTATCTATGCGAGGAGCAACGTTTCGGACTTTTCAAAACATACATTGGAGGTATACGTACATTGGTTTGCGTGACAGGGCCCCTTGTGACGATCTGGAATAAGTCTGGTAGTGGACCAAGATTTACGCCCTTCTGTTGACTCCTGGTGAGGAGCAGGTCGATGATCACTTCGGGCTGAAGGTTGAAATGGAACGGCAGGGACTGCGAGGAGGCGTTGCTATGTCCGTCCACATGGAAAGATAGTGCTTGGTGATCAATACTCCCAAGCGAGATTCCTGCGAATGTCACCCCAGCCGTGACTTCCTGTAGGTTTATACTTGCCGTGAAGGGATTTCCGAGTGTGAATGTGGCCTGAGCAATCCCAGTCTGAACGATGTCTGTGGGGAAAGTCAAAGAGGCGCTTGATATCAGGTTTTGGTGGATAGCGGGAATAACCACATCGTTGAGTCTAATTTCCGCAAGAGCCACCTTCAGAGAATCAATGGGAGTAGGGTCGCTAGTCCCAATTATCGTTGTTGAGGAATCAATTCCCTGAAGGAAGTTCTCGAGGAGCTGCGCGCCAACAGCTATAGCTGAGCCTTGTGGCCGGTATTGTACGTCTGTTGGGAGCACAAGTCAATGTGTACGAATATTGTGAACGAAGCTGCAAGGTTGGAACGCACTCGTGGAGTAGTTTGAGCTACCGGGTACGATGATGGCATTGTTCTACAAACGTTTTCAGCGGGCGCGTGCTCCGACGAGTTTGTTTACGTACAATGATGGCCGCTCCGATTGTGGTGTCCCTGGAAGACGATGAGAACGGCAAGATACCAGCCGGTACATCTTACTCACTCAAACTGTAACCCGAAACTGACATCCCCCGTCCCAATAGTGATGTTGCTGGAGAAGGTTGTCTCAGAGAGATGATGAATATGAAAAATCGCAAGGCAAACCTCGGGTTGAATATCTCCGTCGTCACCGTGATGAGTAAGAAGTCCGCAAATCCATGGTTCACATCCAAGTGCGATATCGTAGTCGGCCTCGCATTAAGCCCTTGCAAACCAGCTATAGTCGTCTGCACACTGAAGTCGATATCTGTCAGACTAACTAGCCCTATGGCCGTTTGTGCATCAGTGTTCGCAACGCCGCCTAAAGCGAATGTCTCCTCAGAGTTAAGCGTGGTGTCCGCTAAAAACTGTTGAAACACGGAATGAGCATCGTCAAACACGGCAAAGGGCGTATTGTTGAAGGTGAGGTGGATGATGCGCGTTTCAACGTCGGTCTTGCTAGGACCCTTGGGTATCCGCAGTACCGCAAACTGGGTGCCTTTGTATCCTGCCGTGATGTTCTGCTCGAGAGCGACGATATCGATAGGGAAGGCGAAAGGAATCGTGAAAGCTGCGGTAGTATCGTCCGAACCAGTGGGCGGATCATACGCATCCCCAGTAGAGAACATTAGACTGAGTTCGTTCAAGGTGACAGACTTGATGAGATCGAGTTTGCCTCGGTTTGGGAGTACGGCGTCGATTTGTAGGCTCTTGATCCCTTCGTTCAACCAGGTAACCTCACTCGGACCTGCACTGTCGCCAACGACAGTGATGTTGCTGTCCTTGCCATGAACGAACGAGTTGAATATTGTGGAAACATCCGCCAGACCTTGAGCATCCGTTTGAGGAATAAGGCGGCCAACGAGAGGAAGGGATATAGTCGACTGCGCAGCAAGAGTGAAGCCGCTTTGAGACGTGGCGGGACCTATATGGGTTGACTGGAAGAAGTTCTGGAAACCTATAGTGCTAAGCTCAATGCCAATTTGGGAAGGCTGAGAGCTGAAGGTCAGGGATCACCGCCAATCAATCATAGAAGATAGCCTCACATTCGTAACAGCAGTGTCCAAGGTCAGGTGAATACCTCCTGCTGGGTCATTCGCCGGCAAATCGAACGTATTGATGACGACTCCGTTCTTCAGATTGTTCATTCCCAGCAACGATACCGTCTTTGTTGTCAACGTTATATTAGACACGTCGATGCCTGAGCGCAATAGTAAAGGACTCGCTCGAATTATGGAATATGAAAGCACTTACCTAAAGCCGACACAGTTAGAGCCTCGCCCTCAATGTCCCACTCGAACGTCTCAGCGGTGACGAGAGTGCGTGTAAAATTGGTCAAATGATCGACGTCTGCCACCACGAAGTCCGCAGTAATATCCAATTGAGCTCCCTCGTCTGCAACCAGGTTCACCTCAGGCATCTTGATAGATCCGAGCGGCTTTCCCAACCATGAGATAGTCAGACCGGACCCGAAGCTGATTTTGGCGTCGACTGAGCAACCGAGTCTTTAGCATGCTGTCCATCCCTCAAACCTTTCATACTTACATGGACCCGCGTTTGTGATATTACCGGAGAGCTTTGCGCCTGGCAAGGCATGTGAGAGAAGCCGAGGGATAATTTTATTCTACTCACTGAAGGTGTTCTCTTGAGGATTCGAGATTAATACGGTCGAGATACTGCAATCAAGGTCAACAGAGCATCAAGGCAGACGACATCGGACGCATACCCTAACTCTGACTGTGTGACTATTTTCTGCACGATCGGCTGTGCCAAAATGGGGAGCAGTAAATGCAAACTCTCGTCCGTGGCAACGGGAACATCGGCTTGTGTGTATACCAGCTTTGTGCTATAATCACCTACACAGGTTATTAGTATTATGCGCTTTGAGGGGTACGGATTCTTGCTGTACCAATATTCACGAGAGAAGAGAGCTGCACGTCCGCTCTCAGCTGCCTAAACGCCTTGTCAATGAAGTCAGGGAAATTGAAACCCGTATAGATGTTTGTGTCTCTTCTCGTCTGAGTCGACGTCCCATGGCCGGCTATTGTCGAGTTCGCCGATGCTGTAAAAGGGGCCGGTTTGTCGTCGTCGTCCGTAGATGCAACATACTGATATCCGCCGAGTGCAACGATACCGTCTAATTGCGCAGTATCCAAGCCTGCAAGCACCGCGAGCCTTCTGGTCACCGTGAACAGATCCGAAGGGTCCATATTCAGATCAAGGTTGAAATTCGGGGAAGTTGTGGTCTTGTGCCCGGAAGCAGGGAAGGCAACGGCCTGGTCGATTGAGCCTAGGTGAATCCCGTGCGACGACACATTGGATTGCACCTGGGTAATCGTGAGCCCTGCGGTGAACGGATTTACCAGGTCGACTGTCACATGCGCCAGGTTGTTACCATGTCCAGTAGTGTTGAGCACTAAAGGGAATATGAACAGAGAATACATCACGCGGCCAGAGTGTCAATTACCTTCCAACGAAGTCCTCGCCAATAGCTGAGAGGTAAGCCCAGGCAAGACGGCTTGGAGGGATAACGATTGGAAGGCTTCGCTCAGTGAAGTGATATTCGTGCTTTGCCCATACCCGTTTATGTTCACATTGACATCTGACAATATATCAGCATTCGTCCCGAGGCGGGTATCAGGCACAACATTGGCCACTAACCTTTACTTCCGACGAAATCGTTCAAGGTCTGGGAGCCCTCCGGGCTTTCGTTTGCCGCAAAGAAACCTTGAGCTTGGACCGAATTGTTCCCCATTTCGAGCGTTAAGTTGGGTAGGAGTGTAGTGCCTAGAAGGCCGGAGCCTCGGAATAACTGTAGACCTGCGGAAGTACGAAACCGCGTAAGCAAACAAGTTCCCAAAGAACGGAGAGCAAAGCGTACTTAGGTCTCCAGTGCTCAAACGTAGATTACTGGGATTGAAAATGGAGACGTTGATGGCGAGCAGAATGGCTTCTGTCGTGCCGCCGACAACGTCAACACCCTGAATAACAGTATCTCCTTTAAGACCTTGAAGGCCGTTAAGCTTGCTCGTCACATTGAAGTTGATGGGGTCCAACGTCAGTTGGCCAACGGAGAGATTTGCCACAGCGCGCGCATGTCCGACAAGCTGGAACTGATTTTGACTAACGAACACGAAAGGCCACGAGGCAACAGGCGATCAGCAAGCTGTACAAACCCAAAGGCACGAGGAGTGACGATGGCTTACGCTAAATCCGTTAAGTCCTTTGCTACGAGGGGGGAAATCACATGCATCAGCGAACTAGTGAGAATTTCACATGGAAATGACGACGTGCTCCTCAAAACGCGGGGTCGACCCGAATGTGGAGGCATTCGCCGGAGTAGAGACAGCTCTGGCACAACAAAAGTAAAGCGTGTCGTTACTCACTGAATGACGAGAAAATAGCCCTCGAAGGCTCTGGTATCTGCAGCGCTGTGTCGACAAAGGCGATATCAATTGTTCCCTCTGTGTCCATCGGGCTGAGCACCTTGATATTCGAAGTCGAAGAGCCGAGAGGAGTCGAGATACCGGCCACGGTCGTTCCATTCTGGGAGATGTTGAACGCATTTTGGATGTCAGCTATAGCCAACTCAAAGCCAAAAGGCAGTTCTAGAAACAGAGCACGCCCACGTCAATTTCGCAGACCATTCTGCCGCTGAACTGGTTTTGGCTTACTCATGAAGGCCTGAGCACTGTGCGTCGTCGCAAGAGGTGCCCATGGCTGATCCTCATTGAACACCAATGCCAGATCACCGATGGTTATGCTCTTAATAGGTCCCAGTGGGCCATCAACGTCCGGGTTCTGGAACGGGACGTTAAGATTGAGGGCGGTGACACCTTCGGTGAGCCAAGAGACGGTCTTGTTATTCGGCGGTAAGACGACGGATCTGCCTGTTGCGATAACTGGGGACTCTTCTCCGTTCAAGTATGAGGTGAAGAGTTTCGAGAGCGAGACAAGCTCGTCTGTCTCGTTATGAAATACAAGCACACCATCGAGAGTAATGCTGACGGGACCAGGTGCCTAAACTTCGGTTAGTAAATGGTCAACCGCTAGAGTTTAAGTAAGACCGCACTCACGATCTTACTATTCGTTCCCGTTCCAGACCCAAGGAAAGTGTCGTTATAGTACAGGTCGAAAACAACGGTACCCAAGTCGACCGCAAACGGGCTGTAGGGGGGCAAAATGATCCATCCAGCGTATGTTCCCATAAAATGCATTATAGCGCTCGCACTGACCTCGTATTGTTCAATCCCGTCGTCGCTACAAAGTTGATACCACCACTAGGATTATCGCTTGGAAGCTATTCGAAGGCATCAGTTCAGTCTCGATCGACTCCAGAATAAGCAGGCGCACCTGGAATTCCAATAACTTCGCCTGCCCATTGAACGAATTGATGCCATTGAGCGTAACATCCTTGTCAAAATGTATACCCTTTGCTGTGGGAAACTTCAGCGCATTGACTTTAAGGTTCTCAGAGTGTAGGTTCCACGTAAAATTCGGTTGCGTTATCATCGTCTTCGTGAACTCCCCGAACGCAGCCTCATCTGAGATCACGAAAGTGGTGGTTTGGTTGATCGTGGCCCGTTTGTGCTTCGCTTCGAGCGGTGATAGCGTGATAGTTCCGAGGGGAATCGAGGAACCGTTGACCTTCCAAGTGACCTATACGAGTATTAGGAGCATTACAAACGAAAGGAACAGAGTTGCGTACGTTCACGGGCTCCGTAAACGCAATCTTTGCGGGGATTACCCCAGTATGTGTCACCTAAATATTGATTGCAGACATGACAACGCATACGAGCTGCTGCAAGGATATCACTCACAACTCCCTGCATCGACAAAGTAAAGCTCGTATTCGTTGGATCGATGATCTGGGCAGCATCTACGTTCAAGACCGATACGTTCACCACATGCTGTGCAATCGCTTTCACGACCACAAACAGCAAGATGAACAGAAGCGCAATGCCGAGCAGCGCGATGATGCCCTGACAGATGAGGAAGTTGCGCGATTTGTACCAGCCTGGTTTGCGGTAGAAGCGGTAAAACGGCACGGATGCAGGTGGGACCTCAGCAGCAAGAACCACTCCTGGATCTCGCTGGCGGACGTTGGATGCATTGGAGGTCGTCGCGTGTTGGTCGCCAAAAGGTCCTTCACCAGGCCGGGTATCGTAATTGGCAGGACGTGAACCGGACGCTTCTGTCACTCCCAGGGGCGCTGCATGGTCTGTATGCCGTCGAAGCCGGGTAGGAGGATATTCATCGAAGAAAACGCGTTGACATGCGCGAAGAACGCGTCCGGGAGGGGAATGAGCAGTAACAGAACATCAGAAATTGTCAGTATCAGCATTTACATTGGTATGAGAATAGGAATCATAGCAGGCGGGATACGCGTGCGCGCAATAATGGATGGTGAGAAAAATAACATGATCGACGTAATGTCGTCAACGCGACGATGAGAGAAGATTGCATGTTTGTTAGATAGGCGCGCTTCTATATTTCCACCCTATGGTTGAGAGCAGAGCGTGGTCGTACGGGCGCAGAGCGACGTGCACCGTGGCGGGATCGGCCCTTGCCAGCAGCATAGCACCCCTCTTCGAATGACCGACGCCAGAAAAGGTAGAGGGAGTTTATTGAGTACTGACCTCGGAGGTACGCATTGTCGTTACTGATAATGCTGTAACGCGAGCTGTTCGTTTGCTCCATCATTGCTCCGTGGTTCATGTCGACCGCCTACTTCTCCGCTCGACACCCACACAGTTAGACGTGTGCAAGAGGTGCGGCAGTAGTACCTAATCCAGGGTGGTATGTACCGCAGCGAAATGCCAGCGGAACGGAGGAGGGTAGTAGGGGTGTGTGAGGCCGTCGAAGTGCGGGCGGGGCGCACTTGTTCTCTTTTCAACCGTAGCCTGGGTTATGGGAACTGAGTGTGATGGCCAAGTGGTTAGCACGGAATTGACTTTCGGATGTTGATACATAAGTACGGGGAGCTTGAGCATAAACAACTGACCCTCTTTCGAGTGACGAAGTCTTCACCCACGCGACCCTCGACCCCGCATGTAACCTTTCACAGACCGGGGAAGCATGATTCCATCAGAAGAGAACATATGGACCTGTAAAAAGGTGCTAAACACACAGCGGTGGAAATTGACGTAGGAAGCACATACCAAAGGAGGCAGACTGGTCCGTCTAGCGTGGAGGCTAAGATCCGCTTCGTGATGTCGTTGTTTCATCGCGGTCGCATGACTCGCGTTCCTGCGCCGACCACTGTCATTATATCATCCACTGGGCTTAATTTGATCGCCAAAACGCGCATCAAGCGTCCGCGGGCTGTGGATTGCCAGTGCTCAAAGATGTCCACGAGATCGTAGCAGGATGCAGTAAAGACCGCTGTTAAACACAATCGCGGGGATGAGGAGGGCAACCGGCACCGTTGACTTTGATCCGGTGGTGTGCTCCATTTAGACCAGTGGAACTCCGGTCCTTATAATTGCGAAACATATAATGGGAGCGTTGAATGGGTGGTAGTGGAGAGGGCAATGTCAAGGAAGATGTGGCGCGCGCCTTACTTGCAGCTAGAAGATGGCACAATGACAGACTACGCAATACCGATGTACCTAGCTACTTCGTTCAAGGGAAAGAATGACTTCATTGTCTCGTGATGCGACGCGGATACTGATAACGACAGTTGTTCCTGAAAGGTATACAGCACAATAGTGAGCATGGTACATATTGGCGAGTACGTACCTCCATTTTCCTTGCCACAATTGCTGCAGCAATACTTTGCAAGGTTGCAGGACAAGCAAGGACGAAGACAGGTATGCTCTATCAAACTGTGAAGAGCCGTCCTATGGCAGACAGAAACTACATGAGCTTAGACATGCGAAACGGGAATCTTCAGCTTCCCTCTCCGCCATGACCAGAGGCAGTCCTAGAGCAGGTGTCAGCGCGCGACGGACATAATGAGTCGGGTCGATGGAGTCTGCAACATGCACAAGGCTGGCCCGCTTCCGCAGAGATCGCGGCGCTTCCCGAGTGCGCTGTACTCCGACAACTCAGATTCAGAACCGCCAGACCCAGCCTTTCTGCCTCAATGAGCCGGCTTGGGTGCGTCCCGACACCAAACGCAAGATCGCAAATCCCGGGCACTACTGTATCGATATGAGCTGGTCAATACGGGGAAAACTGCCGCCGCTGCTCCTCACTCACCTTGCACAGGTCATATTGATCCCCATTGCCTACCTCTGGCTACTTCGCAGGGAAGAGGTCAGCGACGTCCATGATCATGTAGTCTAGGTGAGCCCTGATAAAAACCAGTGGTGGCGGTGAGGTTGTGAAATTAAGCACCCGAAGCTCTACTGTGTTTGCGGTGGCCTTGATGGTCGTTGATAGAATTGCCCGATCCGCAGATAGTGCTACTGCCCATGTATATATGATCCCGCCACTGGCTCTCGCCGGTGAGGTATATCATTTGACACAAGAAAAGACAGCCTCTTCCCGGTAAGCCGTACAGAGAACTGGGACAACAAACTGCGGTAAAGTGCCATGGAGACACCGGTAAGGGAATGATTGAAGAGCAGAAAGTAGGACTACCAGGTCACCGTATCCGTAGCCTGCATATTATGCGGGCAGAAACAGGCCACGAACGCGCGAATAAAAGAAACATCAACGGTACAAAGTACATCGCTGCGATTATATTCTACGTACAACGCCTGCGGCGAGGGACTACAAAAACGGAGCCCTTCATAAAACTAACTAAAACCTCGATGGAGAAATTCGGGCGCTGCTAATGCTAAGGTTGGGGAGCGAGAAAGACGGGGGAAAGGAGAGAGCGTAACCTCGTGATACCAAATGCAGGACAAGAGGGAAAGCCAGATCTGACAACATGATACAGACTAAACGGAGTGAATGGTAGAGTGTGCCGAATGAGCGAAAACGAACGAATAACAAAACTAGATGCGGAGATAAGGATGAGAGAGTATCCTTCCAGTTGATAAATCCATTGACCAAACGAAATTCGAAGGAAATGATGGTCTGAGAGAGTGAGAGAGCGTAGGTGGATGAGAGAAAGTCGGCACGAAACGAATGGTTGCACGTGGTGTGCAGTGTATGGACGGCGCAGGGTACCAGATGATGACGCCAGGTGCGGCTCCTCGCCAACCCACCAAAAACCGGATGTAGAGTAGAGACTGTGGGGGTTCTGCCGCGCGACAAGGTGTCCCGCGTGACATTGCCGGAAAGAACGAATAAATTATCTGCTGTCGGCGCCAAAGGCCCGCAACTTCTTCAGCACGTCGTCCATCTCTGCTTCGTCAACAGATGAGGGTACACGCACGACGCTAATCTCGCGCGTACGATCGAGCACCTGCCCGATAGAAGGCGACATGCCGACCTTGAGGTTAGAAGAGTAGGCAGACGATGCAGTCGACGACGCCGATACCCGTTTGGATGCCGTAGTGCTGGGCGCATGGTGACTATCCCTCCTCGCTCGCTCGTGTGTCTTCAGGTCGCCAGACGAGCTTGACTCAGGCATGGACGATATGAACGACGATGATGAGCCGGAATGTGTGGCGGTGAGCGTGAGAGACGGGATGGAGCCGCTGTCTGCTAAAGAGGCGAGCGACATGTCGGAGCCTGACGGAATATTAGGTAGATCAGCTTCTATGAAGCCCAATCCGTGGCCACCAGGCAAGAGAGGGGAGCTCGTCCGTCTTGCGACCTTCGCGAGGGCCGCCGCCGCCGCATCGTGGTCCGGTACGGTGTTCGCGCGCCTCAGCCGGACACTCACAGTCGAGCCTGAGGAGCCCGGTCGCGGCCCATCATCGGCATCGGCAACCTTGACGGTAGCAGCCCCGTCCTTTCTATACCCCAACTCTTGCAAATTCGCAGGCGCGATGAAGTCGCTGACCTCGCTCTGCAGCTCGATCAAGCCGTCCTCGGTGCTGTTCGCCGGAGAGTTGGCCACGCCCCTGTCCAACGAAGACTTGCAAACGCCGGACGTCGTCCTCGAGCGGCTCTCAGAGCCGGTGTTCGTCGTGCTGATCGACGACTTGGATCCGGACCGAAGCCGGCCAGTGGTCAATTGCTCATCAAGAGCCAGCAAAGACGCGTACGACGCCTGGGCGATCCCAGATCCTCCTCCCTCTCCTCCTGCTCCCTCGCTCGTGCCGGCGTTCAGTACCAGCCACCGCAAGCCCTTGATCTCTCGCTCGCGCTTACGGGCCTCCCGCTCGAGCCTTTCAATGCGCTTCGTAAGCTCAGCTTTCTCAGCCGCATGTTTCTCCTGCAATATCCTAATGAACGTATCGTGGGCACCAAGCAAAGTGGGTGCGCTGGCGTCCTTCTCCTTGTGGGTGTGGGTCGACGCTGTACTGCTCGTGCTGTTGCTGTTCGATTCGGGAGGCGCCGGAACCTGGGATTTCTGTGAGATCTGAGAAATCTGGGAGTTTTGCGATCCTATGCGCGGGCGAACGCCTTCCATTCGTATAGCAGAAGCAGGCATCCCAGCAGAGGCAGCAGCAGCAGCGACCGCTCGAGGCCCCCCCGTGGCGCTATTAGTGTTCGTGATCGTGTTCACCCTCATTCGCGTTGATCCGGACGTCCCACTACCCAAGGACAGTCCGCTCTTCTTCGTGATGAGTGACCCGACGCGCGTGCTCGCGTCCGTGCTCCAGCCTCCATATCCGAAGCGGGTGCTTGCGTCCGTGCTATAGCCCGCTTCGGCGTCCGATGATGACACCGGGAAAGAGGTAGTGCTAATCGGCGGAGATGGAAGCGGCGAGAGTGGGGGAGGGCTTGCGGGCGTCACTGACCGATACGATGCACGATGCATGTTCAGACGGGACGATGGAGGGAAGGAGGGACGTCCGTGCGGGGGTGTGGGACTCGAAGGTGATGACGGAGGGGAAGTGGCCGAGGTGGCGGTCTTCGTGGAAATGGCACTACTAGTGCTTACAGTATGTTGTCGGGGTCCACCCGCGGGTATGATGAGAGACACGGGGCGAACAGGTCGAGATTGTACAGCACTCGCAGCACGGGAACTTCCCGGCGACGCAGGCGAGAGATCGTCATCAGAGACATCGCTAGCAGTAGCGGTGTGAGGAGAAATCGTGGCCAAAGAACTCGGGGCAGGCGACAACGTCTGAAAAGCCTCTGTCAGAGCAGGCGCGCTCGGTTTGTTACCATTCGCAGGGCCACTGCCACTCGGAGTCTTGGATCTCGCGGACGAAGGCGGAACAGGAAACTGCATCTTTGGCGGCAGCATTGGACTGAGGGAAGGCGTCGGACTGGGAAGGGCGGGTTCCTTGCCCTTCTCCTTTGATGACCGCTCCTTATCTGACAAGTCATTCTTCGAAGACTTATGATGCCCGAAGCCAAACTTCTTTGCCATGCCATGAGGCTCTTTCCCGCCCCGGGACGTCTTGGAAGGCGTGGTTGACACCGAAGAAATCGAAGGTGGCGCAGGTGCCGTCCGAGGGGCATTATAGATGTCGCGGTCGTTCTCGACCTCTCTGCCTATTGGAGGTGCAGAAACAGTGATAAGTGGTTTCATCCCCGTGGGGCTTCCTGAGGTGTTTGACTTCGATTTCGGTTCCGTGCTGGCAATGTTCGCGCTCGGTATACGCGACGTACTGCCGTTGAGCATGGCCATGTTGGACGCAGTCGCCATATGCGTAACATTGAACGGCCTCGACACCTCAAATGACGTTGACTTCTGCGTTTTGACTCCGCGAAAGGGAAGAGCAGAAGAGAGATGCTTTGCGCTCGAGTCCGACACTCCGAAATGACCGCGTGGCTTCTGTGGCGTGTCGGCAGTCGCAGACGCGAATGATGTCGCCAATGAAGTAGGAGATACATTCAGAGGAGGGAGCGACGACGGCAAAGACGATCCTGTCGATGGTTGGGGTGCTGAGGGGATGCGACTGAGGCGTCTCTCGTCAGTATGCCAACCACGGTTGTGAACGTGAAAGCAAGAAAAGCCGCACCTTCGCACTAGAGCTTCTGGTATCGCTGGGTACTGCCCAGAATCCTCCTCTCTGTCATACGGGCGCGACTCGGTAAGCGCGATGCCACCGCTCTTACGCTTACGCGCTAGGAAACCGGCGAGCTTGCCCTTCGGTTTCGTTGGGGTTACCGCTGCGGACGACGAGGGCATAGGTGGCACAGGTGGAGGCGTGTCTGCCTCCGCGAGACTCGTACTTGACGACCTGGAATTACGCGAGTGCAGCAGGTCAGAGAAGTCGGAGGTTTTGGGGCGCAGGCGGCTGCCCGGGGAAAGGTTTGACGACGAGGGTGGCATGCGGTGCGAAGGGAAGAGAGAGTGGTAATGAGCGAGTGTCTATGCGTGATGAGAAGAGAATATCGTTTGCGCGTGCCAGATCGTGTCCGTCAAAAGGTATGTTCTGTGACGCGTCGGGTGTTCGTGAGTGCACTGTCGGGGCAGAGGACAGCGAGGAGAGGAAACGTACGTGTTTTTCGCGTGTTTGCCGATGCCAAAAGACTCTAGGTCGTTTTGCGTCCGTCGCCAGACATGGAGAGCGACGGGGAGGAGATGGGGAGAAGAGAACAGCTGTGAAGAGCGAACGGGACGCTCGAGAACGGACACAAAACGCTCCAGGGTCTTTCCCTTTTCCGGGCATCCCTTCGTTTCACTTTCCCGCTTGAGCTGCATCCGCGCCTCCGAGCCGCGCCGCAGAGTTCCTCAGTCCGCGTCGCGCAAAACAATAACGAGCATATCATGTGCCTCTTTGCTGTGCTGGACGCCGCCGGGGTCGTGTTCTCCTTCGTGCAGGACGTCGACGACGCTCTTGGCGGCAAGTCTCCTCGCAACTGAGAAAATGAAATACAGGGCGACATACGCGCCGTGACGACGGACGGAGGCAATCTGAGATACACCGCGGCGGACATTGCTGCCGCGATACTTTGCTGGGTCGCCACTGGACGGCCGTCTCCTGCTAAAACATACGCGGATGGGTCCGACCACTGGCCGACCATGCGAACTCTCTCACCTCCACGAGGCTACTCGACGCCGACGCCGAACGCCTCATTACTTAATAATATTCGAAAAGATCCAGACTGTGCCACCTCTGCACCCGAGCAGCTCATTACGGTGACAGATCTTCGAATTTTTTCAGACCTCGTTTCTTCTACACCCTAATATGGCGACGGTCCTATCGATACTATCTTTGATGGAAGTATTACGGTAGCTCATGGAAAGCCTAAGGTCATACAACAGATGTAGGAGAATGAGGTGGGGTGGTTTCCTTACTGTGGTAAGGGTTGGTCTTCCTATGCATCACAATAAGCACGGCATAAACTTACAGGCATGAGTACACTAGCGCGACTTTAAGTAGGCATAGAAGGCGCTTCGACGAGATGCTCTCGTCATCCAACATGGTGGTACAATAGTCTACGACATGATGTTCCCTGCAAGAAGGATGTTCTATCTGAGCTTACACACTTTAAGTTACACTAGGAGCTCATGCGGCTGTAGGAGGAAACTTCAAGGCAATCCTACCGCGCGAACCCTGTAACTTATATTGCGCATGTGCTGGGCACGTCAGTCATAACAGTCAGGTGACCGCTTTGTCACTAGACAGCCTGGGCCAGGGTGCGATGATTTATGACAAGAGGCGGCAGCTTTTCAGCTCATCCCTGCTTCGGATGGAAGCAAAGTATTAAATTTCTGACAGAGTCCCCAAAAATCTGCTCCGCTCATCACGGTGGTTGGTATGCGGCTCTTCTACGTACAGTGTGGATATCAGAAACCTTGCGCTCTGTATGATGTAGGGCAGTGCCATACTGTATGGTGGTAGTCGCTAACTGTATAGCACCACGTGACGCGTTGCACAGCGCCACAAAGCCGGTCCATGCCCTTTCGAGGCACCCTGTACACATCATGATCGCATCTGTCCGGTTAGCCATCGTGCGTTCCTGGACCGATGATACGGACTGTGCTCAAGCCTGCCGTAAAGTCAAGGAACAAAATATCTCATAAAAACTACACGTAAACGAGACATACACAAACATCGTCCTAATCTTACAGTTCGTAAGCTACAGCGCGAGACGAGCACCGCACGTCGTGGCTGCGAGAAACCGACTAATCCCACGTCGCAGGACTGCATGAAGTGGTCAGCAAGGTAGTACACATGATGATTAATATATACATACCCGAAGGTCTTGTTCGGAGGCAGCGACCACAGTGGCGCCTTCGCCGCGTCGGCTGTGTTGGCAAACACGGTGTTGCCCCACCACGTCTGGATCGTCGTCAACCCAATCGTGCCACTCTTCGGGAACTGCAGCACAAAGAAGATGAACACCACCGCCAGCGCGAGCCCAGCGTCCAATGCGGCAGCCAGTACGTCTGCGAAGAAAATTGATCAGGCGGAAAGACCACGATGAACGACATCACAGCTACGCACAGTTGTACTTGGTCCACCACGAGAAATGACGCCTCCTGACAACATAGTTGAACACGAACCCAGTAACGCACCACGCCACATAGTTGCTCGGCGTCGCGGGCGGGATGAGGCCCGTCGCGCTGAAGATGAGCGGCCAGTTGATGTACTTGATGATGCGCGAGTGCACACGGATCTGGATGATGCGCGTGATGACGGGGGCGAGGAAGCCGATGAGGAAGAAGAAGACAAGGCCGTAGTAGATCTGTCCTGGGCTGAACTGCCGTGCGGGCCCGATGACGCCCCAGATGATCGAGGCGGTTCCGAATACCTGGGTGCTGGGGCAGATGAACCCGTCCGGCTGGTCGGTGGAACACATGTCCTGGACGTTGGTGAACATCCAGGCTTGCACACCCAGTTGAACCGTGCCGGCGATGACGGTCGCCACAACTTGGCACCAGAACATCGGGCGGGGGCTGTATTGCATTAGCCTTGGTACGAAGGGTAGGCATACGCAAGAAGAACGTACGGGATTTTCATGTAATGACCGAGCTTGAAGTCAGACGTGAACTGAAGAGCCTGCGCCATGGTAATGTAACCCCAAGTCTTGAACATCATCATCGCAATGGGACGGCCGGGCAGCGCATATCCAATGATGAGCTCCGTGATCACGTTCAAGCCGACCTGGTTGTTCGTGATGGCCTGGATCATGCCGATTGGGATAGTGTACACAAACGAGATGATCTGTCGCGTGTCATCCCGTCAGTACGGCGCGGAAATGGATGTGAAGTAAGTTGACGCACGAGAGCCAGGACGAAGGCCCACACGGGCATCTGCGTGGGCCAAACCTCGATGACGATGATACCGAAGACAAACATGGCCACTGGTGTAAGATGTTAGCATTGCTGCTGCCCACAGACGAATAGCGGAGTTGACTCACGGAAGACGACGGCGTACCACCAGTCAGGCACCTGCTTATACTTCGACATCAGGCGGGCGTGAATGTCGGCCTGCTCATGGATGGATCGACGAGCTGCCACCCAGATTTGTTTACGGTAGTAGATGAAGGTGTGGGTGAGTGTCGCTAGTCATCACAGATCGTCGGTCAGCGCAGGTTTTGTTTGGACATTCGAAGAGATAGACACACCTGTAATGGAGGCGAACGAGAGTCCATACGAAATAGCAAAGCACGTGGACAGGAATAGCGGCGAGTAGGCCTTGTACTTCTCAAGATTGAAGTTGTTGTTGTCGTCGAGGATCTTGAGTACTTGGTACTTCTTACCCGTGTTGTCGAAGGATGTCGACGACGAGATGGGCATGTACTTCGAGTTCCATGTGTTCGTGTAGTACAGCGCAGGCGCAAGGATCCCTGAGCAACGAGAGAATTCAGCCTAGCACACATACCGCACAAATATTTGACACTGACAGTAGAAGATGACCATGGCCGTTGCCACGTTCGCCTGCGCCCACCACGGCCAAGCCAACGGATTCCCAACGAAGGTGATCTGCGCCCAGTCGAACGTGAGAATAGACATTCCCAAGCCGGTCGCCGTCCCGAACAACTGATTGACAACAATGTTCTCCGGCGCAATCCAGCACACCCAGTTGAACACGCTCAACGCCTGGAAGAGGTAGGTCGGGAGGAACTCCCAGCAGAAGACGGCGATGAGGCCGTACGTGAAGAACCGCTCGCGCGAGATACCGCCGCGAGTACCCATGCCGGCGTACTGCTGCGAGTGCAGCGTGTTGAACAGGGTGCATGTGACGAGGTTTGCGGGCCAGATCATGGAAGGTGGTGTAACGAGGAAGCGACGCGCGATACCGCCGATGGAGAATCCGATGAGCTGAGTGGACATGACCAGCAGCCATTGGTAGCTGAAGTTGTAGGTCTGGTTGTAATAAACGCGCTGAACAGCAACGATGTCGGTCTGTGGGGGGTGCTTTGTCAGTTACACAATCTAGGATGTATTGTGAAAATATATACGCACAGCGTATGCTGAACCTGCACCAACACCGGCCATAATGGTGATCAAAACGTGCTCCTTGATAGTGAATCGGCCCGGATTGAGCGAGACACCGTAGATCTTGACAGAAGGCACAACACGGGCCCACAGGCGCATCACGGGGAAGGAGATGAGCTGAGCTACGACAGAGGTGACAGTGACGGATGGGAAGCGGAAGAAAAAGAATTGGTTGAGGCCGGGGATGATAATGGCCCATATGACACCGACAAACCACGCGCGGAAGGTGTTGACCGGCATGTCTGGGTCATCGGTGTTGGCGACGGCGGATCGCACCTCCGGGTACGGCGAGTCGTCTTCAAAACCCTCGGCATGCTCGAGATCGAGGTTGGGGTCGTCGAACTCTGCAACGTCGGGGACGACTGCACGCGTGGGGAGAGTTCAGCGTACAAGACCTGAAGCGAATAGAAGGCAGACTCACCGTGCGCCTGTTTCTCCTCGACGGGGTCGAATTTTTCCTCAATGGAGGGGGTCGACATGGCGAGTTCTGCCTCTGTGAACCACAGGCGGATGTGAGGAGAGGCCTGTCAGGAAGGGAGGAGTGCATGGAGATAACGCAGACAATATTTATATTCCCTCGGGAAACGGAAGCGGGTGCATTCTGTGTCACGATGCTTCCCATCCGCGCGTGGTGAAACGTCTCTGCTTGGTGAGATAGGCCAGAGCTGGAAGTTGGCTATCGCAGTTGAGGAGCCCCGGTCCTCCTCCCTAGATGGAAAGAGCTGTGTTCGATAGCGATAGGAAGCTTTCGCCACAGCCGCCGACTCAGACGTGTTTGAAATCGTCCAGTATTGAAATTTTGAATGACGGCGTTGATCTGTTCGTAGAGCGTATGCTGTAGAGTCTCTGCTATCAAGGTTCATGCAAGAGCTAGCGACATATCTGCTCTGTTATGCGACGAGATACAATCCGAGCCGGACGACCAGAGGCGCGGGAATATCTTCCTCAATGGGTATGCGAAAGGGTGCCAAGCCCGCGGCGGTGTGACCAAGTCTAACAATCATATGCCGGTGAGAAAGGCGTGAAGTAAAGCGTGAGAAGACGAACGAGTATGGCTGCGGCACGTGTGAGAGTTGTTTGCCGTTTTCCTGCCAGGCACGGCTTCCGCAGCACCCAAAGTTCCCAGGTTCTTGGAAGTCCATGTGCCCTCCTGCTTGCTAGCTCCGAATTCATCACCGCAATGGTATTTCTGACGATGATGTGAGGCGCCTGCGTCTAGTCAAACAGGAGGTGAATCCAATGAAGATGGCCCCACCTCCTGTTTCCAGTTCGATCTTAGTTTAGTTGTCCTTGCCGCAGTACTGCTTTGTCGTCTTCTGGCGCGCCTCCCACATTCAGACAATCTTCCCACTCGACGAAAAGCAGCTTGTGGTCCGTTCCTGAAGCTATCTTGCGTATCTAATTGAACATAAAAGTCAGGAATAGGTCCGTCTTGAGGAGAATGACGACACGATCCCTTGTCGCGGTACCTACCTGAAAACCTTCGGGACAGTCCTCGGATGAGTTGCCTTTACATGTGGCATAACCTGGAACCGCACATGCCAAAGATCCCAACTGTACACAGCTGTATAACGATAGTCCCTGAACGAGCCCATGACAGCTATATGTAAAGGCGAAGACCGTTCATTTGTGTCCTGGCAGTCGCACCTTCATTGAGAAGGTGGAGGGACTCAGGGAGGCGATAAGGTCAAATGCCTTCTCGAGTTGGCAGATGGCGTTGTCTAGGCTCAGCTGTCAGCCGTTTATGTTAACAACGCGGTCTCGTGTATCCAAGCAGACGCCAATCTACCGCGAGGAGGGTTCGTAAACAGTCTCTTCGTTCGCCGTATGCAGCCCCGCCC
Source organism: Trametopsis cervina (assembly GCA_022385755.1). Classification (NCBI taxonomy): domain Eukaryota; kingdom Fungi; phylum Basidiomycota; class Agaricomycetes; order Polyporales; family Irpicaceae; genus Trametopsis; species Trametopsis cervina. Next base: position 545,381 of record MU278365.1, on the reverse strand, counting down.
TGAGAACCCGAGATGTGCATCTCCTGAACCACCGCCCAGAATATGACTGATTTGGTGACCGCCTGTACCGCCTGATTCTTTGACATACTTCTGAGCTTGGATATCGGCTCCCTAAGACGCTCTGCATACACTCCAGATCCTTGTATCACGGTCCTCGTGGATATAAGAACACCGAGCAGGGTGCCCAGCGCCCTGTCATCCGTCTGTTATGAATATTAGCTGTCGAGACACGCCGTCGGGTACGTACCTGAGCTGAGAGAAGTACCTTGAGCTGCAGCCAGGCAACAGTCGCTGAGTCCAACTCGCTATATCTCGACCGGTTCTTGCTGCCTAGCCATCGTCTGCACCTTTGTGCGCTCTCTTACTTCACAAGCGGGGGAACACAAGGAATTCCTTGCAGGGTATTCGGTGCGTTGAAAATGGTGCTGATGGCCAGCGTCCATGTATGTCCCGTTATTCTCTGAATAAGTAGGGTACATGAGATTCTGGCCCGAGCGGTCTGCTTGGCCCGTATCAGCAGCTGTTGTCTTCACATTGCATGATGCTTGCACTTACAATAAACTTTCTCGCGGTGGCAAGACACGCATATATGTATGAAACTTCGCGTTGATCTCGCACCGTCGAAAGAGTCGTTCAACATGCCGTATGCTGCTGTGTATACAGTTGCTAAGATGATTGAGAGCAGTTGCAGCCCGAGCTCCGAATTTCAGGAGTCAAGCTAAGGCCTCCATTGCTGACTAAGCACAGACCACCGGAGATTGAATATATCGAACTCTGGTTACAATTTGTTCACTGCTTCGTGGCCGCTCGTGGGCCAGCTCCTGATCCTTCCCCGCTCAAACTCTGGAATGGTTTGTTCCACTGCGTGTCGTGGAGAGGTTGGAAAGAAGTGCGTTGCACTAGTGAAGGAACTCAGAGAGTGTGGAGGTGGTCTCGCGTGGGATATCACAGGGCCTGTCTAGTAAGCCGTCGATTTCAGTGTAGTAGATACCAATGAGTCCCCCCGAATGAATCCAAACTGTTCGTGCTGGAGGAACAACAAATGCGTGAGAATAACTCTACAATAAACATCACAAACATCGAGCACGCACAGCCCACTTTCCCGGAGAATTTGGGCACAAGCAATTGCGACCAACGACTTTGCCGCGCTCGTTCACCTTAAGAGAAACCATCACCATCTCTTTCTCTCGCCCACCTCCATAACCCCCACCAGCCTCGCTGCCGAGCTGGATGATGTCTGGCAAGGCCCCGCCGCGAGCACCGCGTGCGTTGCTGCACACCTTTCAGGCATCGGGCGTATCGTCGCAGCCAGCCAATCCGAGCAACCCAAGATTAGGAGCAACGCCTCCCACAGGGCCCAGGAGTCTCGTTAGCCAGCAACGACCTCTACCACAGGGTCCAAAGGCCTCTCTCACAGCAAAGCCATACGTGAATGGGCAGGTCTCTCCGTCAAATGACTCTGCTAGCCCCGCCGTCCCAACACCGCCAACGGGACCGAGCGCCAGATACACGTCCTACAAGGGTAAGCAAGTGGACGGCGCGACAGTCTCAAACACACTCAATCAACCGGGGAGCAGCGCTAGTGGAGTAAATTGCAGTGTTATTCTGGTTTTGCTGGGCAGCGTAAGCTTATTCGCTCTTTCTTTAGTCGCAACAACACCAAGTGAACGGCGTAGGCGCCTCTTCTGGTCCGCGTAGCGCACCAAATGAGCCATCCCTGTCGCGTTCTACTGCTCAAGCAGGGTCCTCTGGCCTCAATGGGCAATCCTCAGGGCTTGACTTGAAGGCTCCTGCCATTTCATTCCGGCTGAGACCGCCACCACCTCAACCGACAACGGAGCCACCACCTCCGCCACCGCCATCTTCAACACCCCCTCCTCCTCCACCACCATCTGGTGCTCCCCCTCCCCCTCCTCCTTCAGATGCCCCGCCACAGCAACCGCCTCCCCCACCATTTTCGGATCCACCGCCCCCACCTCCGCCTCCAGAAGACCAACCGCCAGCACCCCCGCCACTGCCCTCAATACAAGCACCTCTACCCATACGATTACCGCAGGCAGGCCCCAGAAATACCCGCCTCCAACCGAACGCCTTTGATTCTCCTCCTCGTTCACCAAGACCACCTTCACCCAAACCTGCAGAGGTGCTCTCACCACCATCGCCCCCTCCACCTCCACGGCCTCCATCACCTCCAAAACTATACTCATTACCCCCGCCTCCACCATGGCCACCTGCACGTTCACATTACCCCGAAGGTCCGGACTTCAAGGTTCTCCTCGATCCACATGTTCTATCCAGTGACAAGGAAACGGATTCGCGACTAAGAGCTCTGCGAGACAAGCTTCGCGAGTCTGGCTCGGAACGGGTGAAAGGGAAGACAAAGGGCAAGGAGCTATTGTATAGATTTAATGGTGAAATTGCAGAAGGGGAGGAGGAACCAGCTATACGCGACCCGCGGAAGGCTGTGGGTGATGCGAAGCGACCAGTGTCACTGAGACCGGGGCGCAGTACATATGTAGAGACCAGATACGAGGTGCGTCGTAATAGGCTTCGATTTAGCGTCCCACTAACTCTTTTGGGTCGTTCAGTACGATGCCAACTCAGCCGGCCCTCCGCCTCCGACCGCAGTGCTTGTGATGAATCTGTCACCGCTGACACCAAACTCTACGATACGACGACATTTTGGATCGTATGGACCGGTTGTATCATTTGAGCCACAGATAAACAAGGCGACGGGCGCGGCGCTGGGGATTGTATTGGTACGATTTAGCTCGAACGAGGAGGCCAAGAAGTGTAGGGAGAGGGAGCATGGGAAAAGGGGGACAACAGGGGTCGGCAATGAGCTTGCAATCGCAGAGGGCGAGGAGCTAAAGGTCGTTTTGGATGGGGAGGGAAAATTGCTGGCTGCGGTGATGAAAGAGCTGGATGCGCAGAGGAGGAGGGAGCGTGACGAGAAGGAGAGGAAGAGGAAGGAGGAGGAGCGGAGGAAGGCAGACGCGTCGAGGAACACGCCCAGTACAAGTTCAGGGAACACACCGTCCTCTGGTCCGTGGAGAGGAGGTTCGCATATTCCAGGTCAATCCTCACGGATAGGGCCTTACCAGTCCACGTCACTCAGACCGAACGGTATTATCAAACACCCACTACCGCCCATGCCCTCCCCGTCTGTTACTGCTAACGCCATCCCCCATACCCATGCGGACCCTGGGCAGCCTCCAGCATTCATCCGTCGTCCGCCACCCAGCCTAGTGCGCGCCCGGATGGAAACCTCCCAGGCAGGTCCTTCTTCCCGCCCTTTTGTGCGTCCTCTCCCCCAAACACATTCTTCGTCGTCCACTCCCGTGCACTGGCGTGATCGACGGCATCGCCCTACGTACCGACGATTCGACAGAGGTGATGAAGATTCGTCGGCCCCGCCCTCGCGGTCGCCATCCCCGGTATCAAGACGGCCTGGAGGACTTCCGAGGAGTGCGAGGCAGAGAGAACACGAACTCGTCGTCGAAGAGTTGGCGAGGAATGGGTTTGACTATGTGACACTGGAGGGCCACGGGAGTCATTTGGGAGGGACAGTGCGTGAAGAGGATGTACGATTCTTTTTCAAAGACTTCGAGGTTGACAAGGTACGGGTTCTTTGTGGCTCCACTCCCTTTGTTTGCGTGATTCAGTGTTTCTTTGTGTTTAGGTGCTGCAAGACCACCGGGGGTGGTATGTCACGTTTAAGAAGGACGACGCTGCGCGACGTTCGGCCATATTCTTGAACTCTGGGACGCGTACACTGGCTCAGCATTCCGTGAACGTCACCATTCACGCCGCTCCAGCCTTCCCCAAAGCTCCTTCCAAGGCTCATTGGGACCATCGCGAGCTTGTTGAACAAGCTGAGAAAATCATCGCCAAAGATTTAAAGGCAGTGCTACAGAAGGACGTCGTGGAGCGGATTGTAGCAGCGGAAATGCGGCGACTGTACACAGAGGAGAAAGGCAGGCGTCGAACGGAGTCTGGTACCTCGATCGAGCTGAAGGAGCGAGAGGCTGAATCGCTGGACAGGGTCGGGCTGCATGTGGCCCCCAAGTTGAAGGGCTTGTCGTTCAGGAAGGAAAAGAAGCGCACTCTTGAAGAGCTGAAGCCAAACAATGAAGTGGAAGAGCGGTCATTATCACCTCTTCCACTGGCAGAGACCACTCAGAATGACGACCGCCCAAAGAAAAAGCCGAAGAAGGTCGCTGCTAAGGTGGTTCTCGACGAGGACGTTGAGTCGGAGGATGACATGCCGGCGCCTTTGCCAGATGAGACCACTACGCGTAAGCGGGCCGCATCGATCCTGAGCGAGGTGGACGCCCCTGCCCGGAAGAAGAGCAAGCCGCAAGCAGAGCAGGAAGCTACGGACGACATACTTGTACCTGCGAAAGAAACAAAGAAGGTTAAGAAGAGCAAGAGGGTGGATAAAGCGCAACCGGTTCATGAGGTTGTTCATGAAGTCTTACCTGACATATTCGACACACCCGCTATCACCCAGGTTCATATTACACCACCTTACGAGTCTTCCATCTCTCGGCCAGCATCTCCTGCCTTAGGACCGAAGCGCGTCGCCCGCCCCAGCCCGCCTCCGCCTCCTGCTGTCAACCCATACGAAATCGGCTTATGCGACGACGACGAAGATCTCTATTACACGAAACTTGCACTGTCAGGTAGCGCACCAGAAAGACGGTCTCCGTCCCCGACCAACGTATCCGAACCCCAAGCTGACGGCCCACCTCCCTTTCGAGTCCACACCACAGGCTCAGCCCGCACCGAAGGATACTATAAGATTTCCCACGCGGAGAAGGCAGCGTATGTTGCTCAATATGCCGTTCGTACCGCCGTCGCCGACACCGCCATTGCCGAAGAGCCCCCTCAGCCACAGAACGTCACGTCCTCAAGGTCCAATCGCGCTAATGCTAGGCGGCGTGCTCAAGGGCTGGAGGAGATTAATCAAGTACAACGTGCCATGGCACTGTCGAAGGGCGAGACGGCAGCAACTGAGCTCGTCAAGTTCAATCAGCTTCAGACACGCAAGAAGCACCTTCGCTTTGCTCGTTCCCCGATTCACGATTGGGGTCTGTACGCCATGGAGAAGATCTCCCGCGGTGAAATGGTAATTGAGTATGTTGGAGAGGTTATTCGGGCGCAGGTCGCGGATAAGAGAGAGAAAGCGTACGAGCGTCAGGGTATTGGAAGCAGTTATCTCTTCCGCATAGACGAGGATCTGGTCGTCGATGCTACGAAGAAGGGTAACCTGGGGTGAGTTACATTTTCACACACATGAGGAACATGCACTCATCTGTCACTTTCAAGGCGGCTCATCAATCATTCATGCGACCCCAACTGCACTGCCAAGATCATCACGATCAGTGGGGAGAAGAAGATTGTGATTTACGCGAAACAGGACATAGAGTTGGGTAGTGAGATTACATACGGTCAGTTATATCGTGTTCTTTCACCTGACGGTATCACTGAAGTTGTCTATCATTTAGACTACCACTTCCCTATTGAACAGGACAAAATCCCGTGTCTTTGTGGCTCCGCTAAGTGCCGTGGATACCTTAATTAGACTCTTTCTCCTAGCTTCAAACATTTCAGACCTTACTGATACCAATCTCTGTTGTCCCATTGCTTCCCGTCGCTCTCTCGCACTTCCATCGCATCGTGTTTGTATATTGTCATCTCACGCATGTTTAACTATTGCATAGCACTACTACTTCTCAAGTACGACATCTGAACGCTTCTGATGACATCCTTTTACCCTCTCGAGCTCGTCGCTAGCCGAATATATAATTCTATTGCTTTCGAGTCAGCTTTATCTTCGATCGGTATGGTTTGATCGGACCGCCACAATGATATGGGCGTCCAAAGATATCTCGGTATAACTTCTTGAGCAACGCTTGACTCAACTACTACTATCTCCATCCCAATCGCCTGCGTATCATGACTCTCGACGTGCTACATTTTATTGACAATAAAGGCGGCAATGCCGCAGAAATCAAAGAGTCCCAGCGGAAACGCGGGCTCTCTGTCGAGCTTGTCGACGAGGTCATACAGATGTATACAGAATGGGTGAAGAGTGAGTACCCGTATCCTTGATACGCAAACACGCGATTAAACCTTGAACTTAGTGGACTTTGAGGCGAACGGGATCAGCAAACAAGTAAACGCTGTTCAGAAGGAGATCGCAGCGAAGAAAAAGGTGCGCACACGACTTTGCAATCCGATCTCCCTGCATGAGCCTCTTTTGACTCGGCTAGTGTAGGCAAAAGAGTCTGCGGACGATCTCGTTGCGAAGAAGAAGGACCTCGACGAGCAGGTCATAGCTAAGCGTGCTGAAGTCAAAGAATATGAACAGAAGATGCGCCAGAAAGCTTCCACTGTAGGCAATATTGTCGGCAAAGACGTACCAGTCTCCTTGACAGAGGTATATCTTGGACGTTAGACAGTTATTTTCCCATAGACTAATATACCTCGCACAGGACGACAACGCAATCCTTCGCAAATGGCACCCTCAAGGGGAAGGGGTCGAAGTTGAGAAGAAGACTGATATCATGCCGCACCATGAAGTTTTGCTCCGTCTGGATGCAATGGATCTAGAACGAGGTGCGCAATTGTTGCTTAGCCATGCTCCCCCGCTCTTTCTTTCGCTCACCCACAATAGGTACCAAAATCGCCGGGCACAGAGGATACTTCTTGACAAACGATGGTGTTGACCTTAATCAAGCATTGATCACGTATGGCCTTGATTTCCTGCGGAAGAAAACATACAAGAAGATTCAGCCGCCATACTTCATGAACAAAGACGTTATGGCGAAAACGGCTCAGTTGGATCAGTTCGATGAGGAACTGTACAAGGTCATTGCTGTCGTCCTCCGTGTGATTGTGACCGAACTGATCGAAAGTATGATATAGGTCGTTGCAAACGATGACGAGAAATACTTGATAGCAACTTCGGAGCAGCCGATTTCCAGCTTCCACTCGGGCGAATGGTTTGAAAACCCAGAAACCCAGCTCCCGCTCAAATACGCTGGATACTCGACATGTTTCAGAAAAGAAGCTGGCAGCGCAGGGCGTGATATGTGGGGTATCTTCCGTGTCCACCAGTTCGAAAAGGTCGAACAGTTCGTCATCACCCACCCAGAGAAGAGCTGGGAGATGCTTGATCAGATGGTTGCCACGTCCGAGGAGTTTTATCAGAGCCTAGGGCTGCCGTATCGTGTTGTGGCCATCGTGTCCGGAGCATTGAATTTGGCTGCTGCGCAGAAGTACGATCTGGAGGCCTGGTTCCCATTCCAGGGTGAATTCAAGGAGCTTGTGTCGTGTTCGAATTGCACAGACTACCGTACGTTGCTGGCTTTTACTCTCTGGATACCTGATTTCTTACCATCTCGTAGAGGCTCGCAGGCTAGAAATCCGTGCGGGTATCAAGAATAAGGATCAAGCGCGTAAGCTCTACGTGCATATGTTAAACGGAACGCTCTGCGCCACAGAACGTGCTTTGTGCTGTCTCGTTGAGAACTACCAGACACCGGAGGTACGTTGGACGCCTCGTACGATTTCCACATTTACCGACATGTTGCTTCTTAGGGTCTTGTCATTCCTGAGGTCCTGCGCCCGTACATGCAAGGCCGGGATTTCCTCCCCTGGGTGAAGGAACTCCCGAAAAACCTACAGAGGAAGCAGGCTTGAATGTCGTCGTAGTGAAGACTGGTAGAGAACGCAAGTGTAGACGTAACCTAAGGGGTATTGATGTACAAGATAAAAATTCGATGTATCTCAGCGCGAATTCGCATATGTATTGTTCTTCCGGGCGGGTTGCATGATTCATTCAACAATGCAGATCAAGACATGTGGCCTTCAGATAGTTCATTCCATAGAAATCAAAATATAGGGGAGATCGTACAGTAGTACACGACTCGCAACACGTATATAAACCACAGATACACAGATGCCACCCGTGCGGGTCAAAGAAAAGAAGACGAAAACAGACTGGGATATAACTATAAATCACAGTATATTAGAGCGTGTCGTTCGGGTATGGGGTAAAATCAATAAACGTGGTTAGATATGAGTCGGTTGACCCGCCTTCGTTTGCGCTGTGCGTAGACACGTATCAGAATCATTGGGCGCTCGTGGCCACAGCCGGGGCTGAGTCCTGCGTAAGGTCGACGATGTCCTTCGCATTTGCTACTTCAGATGCTTTCTCCAGTTCCTGTACCTCCTGTACCTCCTCAGCTGACTCTGCGGCCAAGGCCACCTTCTCTTCTTTCTTCGGCTTCTCGACACCGTTGATATCCACCTCGATCACCTCCGGCTCCTCGACTGGTGCTTTCGCCTCGAGAATAGGGGATTCAGGGAGGGGAACTGCTGCAGCCGTAGTCGTCTCGGCCGTTGAGGCCTCTGCTTCTTTCACGGCAACCTCTGTCCGCTCCGTCTCTGACACGACCTTCTCCGCCTCTGCGTGCTGTGGCTGGGAGGCGAGCTCAACCTCCCTCACGCCGTCTGTCACTTCTTTTACACCTTCCTCGTCCGCCGCCACTCCTTCCAATTGGTCTTGACTCGCTGGCTGCTCCGGCGCATCTGTGCTAGCAGCGGTGCTGTCGACATCCATCTTAACTCTCTGTTTCTTCATTACGCTCCCGTATGAGAGCTCCTTCCTGGGTGTCCCGGGTGTTGTTGGGGTCCCAGGTAAGCTTGGGGGAGGCATCGAGTCTCCCTCCTCGTCATCATCTTCCAAACGGCGTTTCTTGCCTATCTGGATTTGAGGTGCGTTGGAGGTTGCTGTGGTGGTTGGTCTTGGTCAGCTGAATGACATAGCAAGTAGAAAAGATAGAGAAGGGGGTGCGGAGGGCTCTACGCGATCAAAGCAGCGGTCCTAAGTTTGCGTGGTTATCACGATATGCAACTCATGGGGCAATGCGACAGAATCACACGCCAGAGGCAAGTTAACAGACTTTGGATACCACCATAGTGAGGGTAATGCGTATGACAGAAAGAGTCCAATACCGTCTCGGACACGTAGTATGAAGCGCAACACTCACCGTCATCGTTCCAGGGTCTGTCAGGCCTTGGAAAGAAAGACGTTGAGATCCGTCTGACGAGGCGATTGAACATATTTATTGACACTGGCTGTAATTACGCGCGTCGTAGATCAGCACTTTGTCCTTGCGAGCGTCCAATGAATATGCTTGATCTCGTAGATCCTGTGTTAATGTCCGTTTATCGTTGACCAATAGGATAGGAGCTTCCGTAAAAGCTTTGCCAGATAGAGCGGATGGGTTGACACCGTAAGGGGATGGTGAGATATGGTGTTGACTCTCAGACGTAGCAGCAAGAAGATCTGAGGATAACGTGCTGGCCGCAGAGGTAACAGGACAGGTCGACGCGCTCGTGACTTGCAATAAACCAGAGTTTGATCGCCTCTAAGCGCCCAATTGACCGCGTGAACCTCTTCAGTATCGTACGTTCACACATCCTCCCAGTCTTTACCTTCGCTTTAATTTGCGTGTCAGCTAGCGCATACATATGTCTACCCGATCAATGGTGTAAGGGTGCATCTCAACCTATGCTCGTAGGAGCTTGGCCAGTACAGCTTGAAGGTGTTGAACGATCACTCATCTTACTCACGCTACAGGTGATGCGTGGTATATGCGAGATGTTGCCGATGTTCAATGCAATAACGCCTTCGGATGTGAAGACACATTGCCGTGTCTATGGAGGTCATGTGTCATCAATCCCGTACGTCGTCGGCTCCCTTCAGGATGGTAGTCCAGATTAGGGAGAGACCGCTTAGCTGACCTCCGAGCTGCGGGAGACCATACCTCACCATCTGAATTCTGAAACCAGACAAGCATGCAACGCACAGATTGCGATCACTTGCACATCTGCGGGGCGCGAATAGCTTAGACGGAACTGGAACAATCGGTGAGTTCTCATATCCATGTGCATGCAGCGACGACCTCAGGCTTCGTTTTGATTCCCGCACAGGACGTATCTATATCCTTCCAAGAAATATACACTCCAATGGGAAATACCAGCCAGATGCCGCACTCGTAGCACATGCTTAGAAGACGTATTTGCCGAAGACGCACCCTCCGTCCGTGTACCGTCCTATTCTCTCACAGAAGCCTGCGTACCGTCTTACTGGTATTCACCCGCATCTCTTCCAGGTTCAAACGCGTATTACGTCTGTCAGGGGCCAGTGACTGATCTGTACCATGCATTTCTATGATGAAGCCATCTGCTCGTGAGAGTGCGGCGGGGTAGAATATGGCCCGTTATCGGTTGGCAACAACAGTGACGGTTGCAGTTGTTCTGCGTCGGGAAGCTTACCATACATTCGGACAACTCAGTATCTCACCCGCGTATATAACCCACGATGAGAGAAGATCGTCTGGAGACTCTCCTTGCGCCCTTCTCTGGTCGACATTCCACTGCCAATGTTGACGTCTATGACCAGGACACTGGTCGGCTCTGCGGGGCTTGCGCTAGCAATCGCCGCTCAAGCCGCGGCCGCAGATCCCTGTGCTGCTATTGCGGGGCAGACATTTGTGGTGCCGGACAAAGCACTCGCTTGTTTGAAATCGTTCCCATTCAATGAAACGCTGAGGCAGAATGTACTCAGCAATATCGCGCGCGTGTTCGATTTCTACACCTTCGAGGACTTTTACCTTAACTCTCCGCCGCCATTCCAAGGGTCAACTACAAATATTCGCGCTGATCTCGCTCGCATCAACAGCACGAAGTACGCGGTGCGTTGTGGATACATGCGTTCGAGGCTGAGGATGAGGCTGACCACTCCTTCAGACGGACTATGACTTTAATAGGGCAGTCTACGACTTCACCACTCAGCTGAATGATGGTCACACCCGTAAGTCTCTAATGGGATGTCTTGCTGTGTCCTTGTCCTCAAGATCTTCTAGGCTGGTTCCCGAACTGCTATACAACTTTCCAGAACCTGCTACCTGCTCCGGTAGTCACCTTTGCGAAGAATGGCATACCAGGTGTCTTTGTTGCCCCAGATTCTACAGACCTCATTCCACTCCTCGGCCCCGACTTCACCGGCTTCTTCAGTTCCATTGGCTTCGACTGGCAACGTCTCGCCGGGGCACGCGTATTGGCGATTAACGGGATTGACCCCTTTGCCTACGCGGACCACATCGCGGATACCGAGTCGGGCAACTATCTGGATCACGGTGTGCGTGTCAACAGCGCGTTCAGCAGCTACCGTATCTCTGGTACTGCATTTTCGCAGCGTTTCGGTGATATCTCTGGCCCTCAGTTCCCCGATCGTGATTCCTTGACGTTGACGGTTATCGTTGCGAACGGCACAAAGCCAAAAGTGGTGAAGGTGCCATACCTGGCGGACTATCTGGGCGCGCCGTTCACTGATCAAGCATCCTTGTAAGTCCAACATATGTCATTCCGTTTTACGCAACTCACAAGAATATATCACAGCTGGACTGCCAACTGTGCTGCCACCCCCGCTACCAATGGCGTCGATCTACGAAGCAGTGGTATCTCTGCCAACTTGGTCCCTAGGAAACGGCTGGCCAAAGCTTCCATCGTCGACATTGCACCGAGCACAGCCGTCGGTCTCCCAGGTCCATTTTTGCCGACATTACCGCTCGCCAATGGCAGTGAGGGCGTCATCAAGTCATTCATCCTTCCCGGAAACAAGACAGGTGTCGTAAGTAGCCATAGCCAGAGACTACAGAGATGCCGTCTGTGTTTTCTAATATCAGAACTCGTCTCTGTAGATGTTCGTCGGCTCGTTCGAACCCGATGATTTCTTCGGATTCCAGACAGATGTTGATTCGGCCGTCAAGCAGTTCAAGGCAGCGGGGGTAACGCGGTTGATCATTGATCTTACCAACAACGGAGGTACGGTCTTTATTCATAGTTATGGATGCTGCTGTTGAGGCTGATCAATCTACGCTATGTAGGTGGATTTGTGTGCCTGGGTCACTTCCTACACCAGTACCTTGCTGGTACGTTCCCATTCCTCTGACTCTCGGATTAGTAGTGATAACCTTGACATTGACGTTTCCCTCCAGGATCTCGCATTGGCAATCCGTACGTACAATACAATGCCAATGCTACATGCGGACGTTACTCATTTCTTCTCATGTTGTCAGCGGTTTCCAATCGACTAACAGGGCCAATCCGCTCGCTCAAAAAATTCTGGCATCAGATATCGCGCAAGGCCTCACCCTCAACTTCAGCTTCTATACCGCTGATAACTGTGAGCCACTCCCACTTCTTCTATTTGACCCCCCTCCTGTATGACATTAATGCGATCGTGTTCTAGATGCATTCATCAACAACAATACGCAAATGCCTGCCTCGAACAACTACAACAATCCCAGCGTCCCTTTCCGCGTCAACGGCGTCACAGACCACATTTCCCAGCGTTTCTTCGTAAGTCAAGTTCCGTATGCTGTCATGTCAATTCTGAATTACATCTGGCCGCCAGGATACCTGTGCATCTGAGTTCAGTGTCGAGACACCTGATACACCCCCATTCAATCTTCAGTAAGTGATACCATAATTCCCATGGGTCAGAGTTGTCGTCGTATTCGTTGATTGACATGAATTCTCTACTCTCTCAGAAATGTCGCCATTGGTACGTACCATCACCACTGTCTGAATTTACGCACTCACCTGCATATCTGATACCTCAATTTTGTAGTGGGCAACGGAAACTGCGCGTCGACGTGCGCGATGTTCAGCACGCTGATGTTTGAGCGTCATCAGACCAAAGTTGCCATCTTCGGCGGCAAGCCAGGAGAACAACTGCAATACAAGGGCATGGCGGGCAACCAAGTTCTGGAATGGGCAGACCTGGACACAGAGATCAAGACAGCTGGTGTGAAGAATGTAAGACATATCTGATAAATCAATGTTGAGCGTGACTAACTGACTGGCTGGGTTGCGTTCTATGATGGATATAGGATTCGTTGGCACCGCCTGACTTGTGAGTGTCTCGCTATGCCTGTCGTCAGCACTTTGAAGCTGATGAGTGTTTGCTTGCCTTTAGGCTCGTGAACTCTAACATGAGGTGCGTAATCCAACAGTCTCATGCCCTTCATCATACTGAGTAGAGTGTCGGTGTAGGCACAACTGGAGAACTGGTGAGTACCGATTTGAACGGAGGCCATCAGCACAATTAATCTTCCTTCTTAATCAGCCTGGAGTTTCCTCAACGAGGGGGTACCCATTGGTAAGCCTCTCGTGCGTTGTTTATCTCGACCATGAATCTAAAAACTTTTTATCGCTGCAGAGTACGAATCTGAACTCCCGCAATGTGCGTCACAGCTACCCGCTGGCTGTTCTGATAGTCAAGGACGTACTAATAACTTTTGCAATCTGCAGTCCGATTTGCGTACACGCCCGATACGTACAACAACCCACAGAACCTGTGGCTCTTCGCGTAAGTGTTGTGCGCTTTCCCAGCAAGAATTTGTTTATTGATTCATGGTGCAGCGAGAAGCAACTTTTCCACTAGACTAGGCTGGCTGTTTTGTGTGGGTTTAGGGGCAGTAGCCTTGCGCTGGGCAAGGGATATATATTATTTTACTCATTGCGTCCTTGAACTAAAATTTGCATTGGGAGCAAGGGAGTACCTGCAAAAGGCTACAAAGGAGGTACAATTTCTCTCAGAGATCGGCGAAGAATGTCGAGTCTGTTTCAAGTTGGTTCCGCCCCTTCGATTTTTTGAGAGCTTTGAATGGATCTTTGTCTTTCTTCCTGCGCTTTTTCTTTTCCGTGAAGACGTCTGAGTCTGAGTCCGAGTTTTCTTCTTGCGCCTCAGTGGCAGAAGCGGAAGGTTGAGAGGGCTCGGGGTCGGGTGGCGGCTGTGCATTTTCATCGTCATCATCTGAAGAGTTCTCCTCCGAGTCAACAATTTCGTCGTCTTCAACAGAAGAAGGGTCTTGCGGAGGCTCTGTCAGCTTCTCCTCTGCTGCAACTTCATCGGCATCGTCGCCCTCGCCATTGTCGCCGTTTTCCTCGCCTTCACTTGCCTCCTCGGTTTTCTCCTCGTCATCATCCCCTCCATCCTCAAATATTTCCCGTAAGTCGGTTAACTTTAGTATCTCATCATGCCCAACACTGCCAACCCAGTTTCCCTCACCGCCCATATCCACTTTGACTCTCTCAACGGGGAACTCGCCGTGGTCCGCCACAACGCCCACTAACTTGCTCGGTAGTATTTCTACAACTCTCACAAGGCCGTCTGAAGAACCGGTAAGGATGGTGGATGCTGCGTTAGGGTAGCGGGACGGTATAGGTGAGAGGGCGTCGATGGAATGTGGGTGCCCGGGAACACGGTCAACGCAATCGGAGTATCCAGAACGACGGTTAAAGATGGAGAGGATCCCGAGCTGTGTGCCAATTACTAGCTTTTGACCGCTGTATAAAGCCAGATAGGACGGTGAGGTGATGCGAAGCAGAGCGTGCGGTTGATGTGCAAGACGTACTTCTTTATGGACACGGCAGACAAAAGCTCATCTTCTTGGTCTTCGGATTGAGCAAACGGCTCTTTCTTCTTAGAACGGACGTCGAGAACAGACAATGTGCCATCCCCGCTGCAACTGAATGAGCCCAAGTAAATTTGTTGCGAGTGATATGAGAACATACCTCGTGCATACAAGATGCTTTTTGTCCTCCAACCATAGGAAGTCAGATATGAAGTCAAAGTGATGATTGTAGGTGTTGACTGCATCTGGTTGTCTTGGATCCCAGAGCTGATACGCAGATACAGACTATGAATGCAAACAGAGATAATATTACATACCTTTACGACCCCGTCATCGTCTCCCGTTGATAGCAGGTAAGAGGTGAGCCGTTTCACGCGATTGATGGCTGCGCTTCCCAATGCTAACCATATATCTACCGAGCCTCACTCGAGAAGATAATGGACTTACTCATGAGCATTCTTTCGCGTCTGCGCTATGCTGCCGGTCGCAGTGTCTAGGGTGCTAGAGGGCTAGGCGTTTGGTAAATCTGTGCTATACAGGTTACTGAGTCCATGACTTACTACAATGCCTTGCTCTTCCCAACAGCCCACAATTCGCTTCCATCTGCGCTGATATCCAGACCTCTGCACGATTTCCGGGAGGGGCGGACGTCAAACTTGCGTGCATACATACCCTGTTCATCATATGTGAACGCATTGATTTCCCCAGACAAGAGGGCGCTGTAGACGATGGGTCGAGTGGGGTCAAATACCAGGTCGAATATCTGCGAGGACACTGAGATGTCTGGCATCGTCGGCGGAGGTAAGGTCGCAGGGAGAAAATGACCGACAACTTGGGCTGAACGCCACAACGCGAGCGTCTGTGACGTTCTCATCTTGCCTTCGCCTTCAAAAGCTTCGACTTTGCAGCATGGGATTTATGAAATATGTCATGAGTCTGTGCGAGTTTTCCCTCGCATATGTTTTCAGTGGCATAGCAATCCTCACAATACAGACTCGCATAGTTTGCAGGACGCTATTTTCAAGAATGACGTGAACATATCGGACTTGGCGATGACCCGCAAGAGCCTACCAGGCGCATCCACGTTCCTCGCACCTAGATTTTCCGCTCAAAATTCCTTCGATTTGGAAAAAAAAAAAAAAAAAAGGCATTGAAATTAGTGCGGCTGGCAATGCTCATATCGCTTTTGACACAGGATCCGTGGAGAAAGGGTGGAGCTCCTGTATGTGTTTCTTGTGGAACGATGCTCAAATGCCCAGCCTCAGAAGCAGCGTTCTCGTTAAGATTTGAATACCTACCACGCTTGCGAAACGTTTGGAGGCCTGTATTATGCTTCCAAATGTCGCATTCACACACCCGAACTGCGCTGATGGGCGCAACCCTTCACTGCAGATTTCGCATTCAGTGTTTTCGGATACATTTCTTCCTCACTTCGCCATGCTCACACAGGATGGCTGAATGAGACTGCGCTGGCATACCCTAACAGCTCATCCGACGCAACACCACTGAAATTACATCTATGAGCCCACTTAGGTACGCAATTTGGCGTTTTTCTCTCACTGGTGTGCTGCTGCGGAAGGGTGAAACTCCCATGCATAGGAGCCACCGAGGGCTTATTTATACAACGAGGACCTATCAGGTCCACCATAATAGCTCTCCCATTTCTCTATTCCTCTGTACACAATGTCAGCAGCTTCGCTCCCGCTAAAATGGATCCGTCTACCATTGTACATGGCTACCGTAGGTCTGTCTGCAGTGATGATAGCAGTAGGCGCGAACTCGGTGAAAGGGTGAGTGCACTAAGTTTTATGATCTACGCTGGTATATACCCTACTTATGAGCGTTTCAGGATACATCACCTGGAAGAAACCCTTTCGCAGCTGTCCGCACAAGAAGGCGTAGCTCTCGATTTTGACATGACCGGTGCGGAAAAGCATCAGCGTTGGTCCCGGAGAATGTACTCACCCAGCTTCAGATATCGAGTCTCTTTCGATTCTCCTCATTGTCATTGGCATCCTGATGGCTTTCACTGGCCTCTTTGCTGCGCTCATTCTCATCAACGACTGGATCCGCACATTTCGTGTTCGCCCTCAAACCAAATACCCCTTCACTCCGCGCTCCACGAGGACGTTACTCGCTCAAACATATATTCTAGCATTTATGTCTGTATGGGCGATGTCCGTACTGATACCCACAACGGTCTTCGCGCGCACGAGGAACGCGATGGTTCATGTCCAGGGCGATCCAAATGCACCAGTCGCACACACGGACGCGAGATACTGGGATTATGGGTTCCGTGAGTCTCAATCTTAAACGCTACCCCCATGAGATGCATAGGGAGTCGACGGTTGCTGTCTCATGTATTCTGATATCTGTGTCTCTACAGTGCGCTGCCTTGCAGCCGCCCCTTGGTTTACATTCATCTTCTCCGTCCCTGCTACAATCGCCACAGCATGCGCGTATTGGCTCCACAAGTCCAGTAATCATGTCAGTGGAGTTCAGGAACAGAAGGCTGACTGTGAGTACAGATCTATGACACATCACATGAATATCGTATTAAGATGTTAACTTCTCGACAGTCTGAGTTGCAGAAGTTCGGAAGATGTAGTGTGCGGTTTTGCGATTTAGTTGTCAGTCATGGCTCTCATACTGTAATATTGTACCATTTTGTGACGATTGTTGACGTTAATGCTCACGACAAGCTATGAGGTTCTGTTCTGGACGGTGTCTGCGTGTGCCTTTCTACAAGTGGTCTTTTGCATCGCCGGATAGTTCTCGAGTATGCTCATGTGCATCGCGTTCCAATTACATATGTGCGTCTTTGGATGTACGCCTCCTACACAGCACACAGTCAGATAACCATGCGAAGGACACTTTAGTCGTATTTGACAACATCGCAGAACTAGTACGAAGTATAATTGTACATTTAGTGATACATATGCGAATATACTACACTTGAACATCTCATTTAGTCTACTTACTGTCGTAATGAAAAGATGAACCACAAAACAGCGAAATAGATCTATGTAACGCTCAATTAGTTAAGCGCATACAATAATCCGGGTTACCAGACGGGTTCTGCATCGCACACCAAAACCAATCAGCACAGCACTCTTTCCAGCATAAATATTGTGAACACTGACCAGAGCCCACTCAGGGAACGGCCTTGTCGTGCCGCTGCCTCCACCGACCGCGAAAGTGTACACAAACACCATGATCTGGGTACCACCATCGAGCGCAGCACTCAACAGAAAGTTGTACTTGCGGAACCACGTCGCCCGGTATTTGCGCAGATAGTACTGCGAGACTATTGCCAGCACGAACGATGTGAAGACGCTAGAGTTGATGCCGACACTGAGGTAGCCGAGCTCAGCTAAAGGGGCGCCAAAAGCGAGTGAGTATGAGCTGCAAGATGGGGGAAGACAGCTATACGTACCAACGAGAATGGGAGTGAACACATGGTCGAATCCAACTGTCGGATATTTCTTGTGTAGCCACCACGGGATGATCGGGAACCCAAGGCCAGCGAGAAGCATGTACGGCACAAACTACAAAACTGTGAGCATACACCGCCAAAGAACCAATGAGCGCGTAACTTACCCCATATCGCGTGCCGGTAGCATACAGCGGCTTTCCCAATGCACCCCACGCAATGGCATCACTGTTGTACGACTGTACTTGCTGCCCAGACCAGATGTTCGAGCCTTGAACGTCAAGCAAGATGTCACGGTGCGAGTCGATTACGGTGCGCATGATCACGTAGTTAAGCAGAGCACCCTACAGCCGCGCAATGGAATCAGGTCAATCATGCCACAGAGAGCAGAAAGAAGTGGTGCGTACGATAACTGTGCCGATACTCTGGATCAAGAAAGTAACACGCGGTGGGATCTTCGTATACTGCCCGAGCTTCAAGTCAGACAGTAGCGCAAGCGACTGCGTGACGGTGTTGTAGCCGTACAGCGTAAAGTACCTACATTCTTTGAGTTAGCACACACATCAAGATACTGAAAACAGGGAAGAAGACAAACATATTAGCAACAGGCTTCCCTGGAATGATAGCACCACCGAGCATTTGAACAAGGTTCTCGATACTGGGTGCGTACCCGACCGTCGCGTACAACTAAACACAAGGCACGCCATAAGTGAGCTTCGCTTGATCAGGAGCATATATAAAGACGTACAGTTCCGACGACGGGGATGAACATCGCCGCAAAGATCAAGGCGACAATGAGGGCCCACCATGGCATCTGACTGTGCGCGGCGTACGCCATACCGAGCGCGAGTGCGAATGTGCCGAGCAGGATGAGTAGATACCACCAGATCTGTAAACCATGATGAGCAAATTGTCATCTTAGCTAAAGGCATCCGAGAAAGAAGTTTGAGACGTACGGGAACCTCTTTGTACACCTTCATTCTGTGGTAATGCGGATCGTCTGGCTCTTTGGTCTACATCAAAAGCGGAGATACGTAAGAAGTCGTAAATGATAGCGAAGATTGGGAACATACGCGAGAGTCCCTGATGATCCTGTATACAGTCTTCCCGTGCCACAGGAGGAAGTGCGTAAGAGCGGCTGATTTCATGCGTAAAGACCTCAATGGGGTGTAATCGCGATGACACAGAGCGAAGACGTACCGCCGATATACATTGTCCGACTGATCTTGAACAACAGCTGTGAGGCAGCGTACCAAGGCAAACCCTACATCGCAACGGCTTTAGTACATCATCCCGACAAGATATGTCAATCACCATGCCGTACCTGCTGCGCGAGCTTATCATTGTTCAAAGTGAAGTCATCGTTCAAGATGCTCAGCTGGTCGTACTGTGTTCCGTTCTCGTAGAAGAGCAGTTGCGTCAAGAAGGGGAAGTTCTGAGCGTGCCACACATTTTGGGCGTAGCAAGCACAGAAAGTAATCCTGTACCACCTCTTCAGTCAACTCCGAAGCATCTGTACACGCGGAAAGAAGACGTACATGCACACAGCGCAACCGGCATACAGCGATAGTTGCGTCGACAATGGCGTGAAGAGCGAGCCGATCGCGCCACCGCCCGAACCGATGTATGCCCAATCAAAGCAGAGTGAGAACAGCCCAAGCCCTTCGTTTCCCGCTGCACCACCAAACACACGCGTAAACCACGGGCTGTGACGGTCTGCGAGACAGAATATTGACACGCCGGTGAGGGTCCTGAAAGTTTGCGCATGCTTTAGTACACTTATTAATTGAAAGGGGGATGTCAGACACGTACGGCGCGATGTATTCAGGGAACCACTCCCATACGAAGATGGCAATTAGGGTGATCCAGAAGAAGCGCATACGCTTCTTTTGCAGGAATGCCTCCTTGCCTCGATGGAGGGTGTCGAAAAGCTGCACAGTTGGCACCAGCTGAGGGTACACCGCGAAAGTCGGATAGACGAGGAATATGCGCATGATGCCTTGACTTCGTGTTTAGCTGTGACGCAAGGATACTGATAAATTACATACCAGCAAGACCATATCCTAGTAGCTGTGAGCTGATAAGACTATAGCGCAAGGGGCCAAAATGTAAGCCCAGAACGGGGACCCTTGATATGGCAAACTCACGTGAAGATACCAACAGCGGGGCTCGGCCGGACGTGGTAGTACAAGTCCTGGGCCGCGAAAATGCTAATCGCAAGTGCGGACGAGGATGCCGTGGACGCCTACACCAACAGAGAGAACATAAACACATTGCACTCGAGTATGACTATAATAGGATCAAACATACCATAATCGTGATAGAGACATGTTCCTTAATGTCTGTCGCGGGCCGTCAGCGTCTCTCTACATGAGTAGAAATGTAAGAGAAAAGGTACTGACTGAAAGGACCCGGGTTGACGAACCTAAACACACGAACGACAGATCCAGGTCAGCGGGAATCATTACTATCAGCACGCGCCGCGACTAACCTCCAGAACCGATTATCCCTTGTCCGAAGCTGGGAGCGGGCATTGTGTGGCCCTGGAAGGATGTCCTCCAACGCCTTACCGAGAATGAACGCAAATATCTGTTGACGCAATGACACAGTCAGTACCTCTTCCCAGGCACAAGATTCGAGGCATACGCACTTGCAAAAAGAGCTGGCTGACGTAGATAGTTTGCGGGCGGAAGTACTGCCACCGCAGGCTGTCAGAAAATGGTGGCTCGGCGTAGAAAGCACCGGGTGGGAACATACGAAGATCTGTCCGAGGACGGCGCCGAAGCAGGATAACCCGAGGGAGAGAAACCACATCCGCAATGTGAAGATCGGTAGTGTCGCGTCATCCTCGAGCGAGATGAGTCGGACGGCATAGTCCATGTCCGTCTCTAGCAAAGAGAGACGTCAGCGTTGAGCAGATGTCGTGCATGGTGTCGACAAGAAACACACCGATCGGTCTCTCTTTTCCATCTTGGCCGAGATCAATTGCGCGCACATCGTCGAACACGTCTCCCACTTGGTCGCTCAGCGCTGCCGCCTTGAGATCTACGAGGGGTGCATCATGGTGCCCGTCGGGACGCGCGAACTCCTTATCGGCGGGGTAGGTCGGTGTAAGTTTCTCATCGACAACGGAGTCGGTGTCAGAGCCGCGTTTCTTCTCTTCCAAGGCCATGGAGAAAGATGCAGCTATCGAGCGATGCTGCTCACAAACTAGAAAGACGTGAGGTACGAGCTCAGGGCCAAATCAATGACGCGAGCGTGGACTTATATATGGGTCCAAGGGGCTGGCTGCCGTGGTGCCTAGAGAAGGCGAGAAGGGAGCCGGAGAGGATGGCGGTGTTCTAGCGGCATAGAACGCGAATGAGAGAGTAGGGAGCACATGGAGATAAGGGACGCAACTGTTCGCGCCTTGCATGTTATTTCCTAGTATGCAGTCTTCGTAATGTGGGCGCACCAGTACCGCTAGTAGAGACACCTCCACATGATCTCCACATGGCTCGCCTGTGTCTCTGGCCGGTCTGAACCCTATGGAACACAAGACTTGGTGGCTAGCTTAACCTTGTCGCTGCAAGCCTAGCCACAGTAAACGCACTGAATGGATAAGTACGCGCCAAGCAGCACCGCAATCATAGGTCAGGCGTACGTTATGCAATGCCTATCAGCCATCTGTGCCGTGCCGTGAAGCCTTTCTAAGGTTCTGGAGCAGCGTATCTGGAAGGACATATTAGCCATGGAAGTGGAGAGTATCGTATCAGTTCTTTATCGCGCGACTTACATGTTTGGATTGCGAAGAATCCTTCTCTCCGAACATCGTGACCATTGGTCTAGAGAACGCGTATTTGCCTACCGCGAATTCATGAGAACAGTCTGGGACGGCCCGCTACATCCCAGCTGTCCTTCATCCCTTGATGATTAGACCACTGCCGTAATGTCATGTGCCAATGAGTAAGTCGTGGGTGGCTGCTCAACATCAGCGAGATGCGATACAAATATGCGATTTGACACTTACTTCATTCTGAAACAGCGTTCAACTTGAAGATGAGCGATTTTGTTTTCAAACAACGATCGTGCTAAGTATGCCAAGAGTCTGCCGGCGGTCGTGAGCGCTACAATAACAGCACCCAGCACTCCGCGATTCCCCCTTGTCATTTGGTGGCGCCCTTTGTGGCACAACCAGAGCACTACTGTGGTCTGTTGTAAGCTGCATGCTCGAATTACGTAGGACGCCCAGAAACACGCTGTCAGCTATCCATAGCTCAGATACCATCGACCGTGACAGCAAGCACGCAAATAGCCAATGCGGTGACGACTGTGGGCGGGGGCCGCGCTCGGAAGATTTAAACTCTCTCTGCTAGTAGATGTCCATGTGCCCCGCGCCCTTCATCTTTTGCTTGCGCCCTATGCGGCCGGCACCCTGCAACCCTGCTAATGGACCGCGGTCGGGTGCGACAGGCCGGCCTATGAATCTGTACGTGCTCCCGCAATGTTCCTGGTAAAACATTCTTCTCTATTTGCCGTGCTTAAGGATGACGTCCGTGCCGAGTGCTAGAACGATAAGAAGATAGCATCTGCACCAATGACCATACAGGAGGGCTACTATGCAGGCTGTCGGTTTTCAATGTAGAACGTTCGTTCCTGCGACGAAGAACTCCATTGCCTATGGATCCTCCGAGGTTGAGGCAATGCCATTCAGCGCACCGAACAACTTGAGCGCGGTAACGGGCCCAGACCCGGCGCCCTTCCCCTTTGCACCCAAGAACGAGCCTACGGCACTACCTCCCCGCGTCTTCCCATCTTGTAAGCCCTTCCGGTATTGATCCATATAGTTCTCAACGGTAGACAGCTTCAGTCCTGTCCGCTTTACAAGCAAGCCTTTCAATTCGGAGTCAGACAGGACGCGCCCATCGCTTGAAACCGTGAGGGCAAGAAAGACACCAAGGAATGTATGTCCTCGTCCATTCGCAGTCAGCAGCTCGGGGTTCATGAAGAACCTGTATGGACGCGCTAAATATTGTGCCCTAGGGTGTTCGAGCGCAGCTTGAGAATCGGCCGGGATACTCGAATGGGACAGGTCGAGGCCTATACGAGGCGACCTGTACACAGTTGGGACCTGATTTGGCGCAGACGGCCGGCCAGACTCAATCGGAATCGGTACGAGGTGTAAGGACGCGTTCGAACTCGATGTTGCGGACTTGGATGATGGGGAATGAAATGGCCAGGCGTACGTATCTCCTCCCCAGATATCATTCACGAGCGCAGCTATGGTCGCCGCCCCGCTTGCACGAAGGACCTCATCCACAAGGAGTGACGGCCCCGAGATGACCTTGCCGTCGGATTTGCGGCGGAGGGTTCGGAAGAGGATGCCGCCGCGTGAGTCCAATTCTGCACTTCCAGATGTTGCGGGAGGACCAGCGGCGTCGACAGGAAAATAACGTGACGCGACGGTGTTGCCGGACATGGACGGCGAAAGGAGCGGCCCACCGAAAGTAAGGTCAAGGCCCTTGCGCGTGCCACCTCTGAATCCTCCCGCGGGTGTCGTGCTGGTGCTCACTTTGGCGCTAGACGACACCGTACCAGCACGCGTCGGAGCACGATGAAAGTACCTGCGAAATAATACGGTGTGTACGTGAACATAAGTTTATTCCACACATGAAAAGAATAGGCCACCTACCATTGTCCACTACGCCTTTGCTGCTCACTCCCATGCGTGAAGGGGTCTTCGTGACACGTCTCCTTCCACAAGTAGAACTCGATCTCCAACAGCTCATATAACTCCGTTCTAGGTGTGCCATCGGAAGATGGAGTGATTTGCAAATATACTTCGTGTAGTAGGAGGTTTGCTATAGTTGTGAATCGCACCAACAGGTCTGCATGGGTGGTCAGAACCGTGCAATCCACTAAACGAGCTAGGCGGTGGACGGCGTCGTTGGTGGTATTGCCGCGCTTTGCATTGGGTATGATATCTTCGTCATTATCACATCTGGGCCGTTTGAGACTCATTCGTATCAGAACAGGCAGGGACTTGAGGGCAGGAGCGAGAGCTTCAGATTCTGCAGAAATGTGGTTGAACGTCAACAAGTCGCCGGCACACGACCGCTTATTCTCGCAGGCGCCACAAGCTCAGGGATGTCGATGAACAGCCGACGCACCTAAAACCTCTGTGTAACGAGTATCCCATATCTCGTCGCAAAAAGCGTATTTCATTACATAGCAATTACAATCATTGTTTCCCAAACAAGCTACTCCAATAACATCGGGTCCAGTCATTGGAGATCCTCCCAGACGCGCCTCCAGCCGAGCTGCGGAAGCATATAGGGCGGAGCACGAGCAAAGCCACGGAAAAGACGGAGAGACAAGAAAACCTCGGGTCAAGCGAATAAGCGAATGATCGTAAAGACGCGTCCTTGTGCTTGAAGTCAAGTATCGCGAGGAAACCTTGGCCGCGTCCAGACAACGGAAAGCCCGGCAGCTATATTAGGGCGATTACTCTGGAGAAAATACACGAGAATGAGTATTTTATTCGGAAGAACTGTACGGGCACAGTACGCACTGGAACGAGCCCTCATCTTTCGGCGTTTGCGTCTCAGCCTGCGGGAGCGCTTCTTTTTCCACTTCTCTCTCATGCTACACGCACGCGCCGTCAGTTCGCGCGACTCATAAACAGCAAAGTACCGCAGAGACAACGTACATTGTTCAAGTCGTGGAGAGAACTTAGGGTTTAATCTTAGCGCTTGCCCGCACCAATATGTGGCTGATCTGGTGCTGTACAGTTCTGACTCAGCCTTCCTTTTCGGTGCATCAGAGGATCAAGTGACCGTGACGCACTGCTCATCATCTGAGCTTCACGTGCTGGTTGTGGCGGGGAGAGTCGAGAGTGCACTGTAATGGCGAACAGGAAACGGACGGCGGTGCCAGCTGCGCTTCACTCTGAGCTCACTGAATACTCGTCGCTGCTACGCGCTTTACGGACGAGCAACACTTTGGACCTTGCTTCCCAGCTCACAACGCACGCCTCCGTCTCAGCTGCTGGCCGTGATGAGGATGACGACGAGCTTATCGACGATGACCATAGTGACGATGCCGCCGAGGAAAGCGAGCGGCCGCTCAGTGCGAATATTATAGGTGCCACTCCGGACACTGGTCTGTCAGACCCGGCAAACGATTCCCATTTCGACGCGCCGAAACCAAGGAGCACAGCGAAGAATGCCGCCAAAAAGCCACGGTCGAAGGTAGCTCGAGATACATGGACGCGCTGGCCGCTGTTAGCTGGCGACGTGCACGTCCCGGAATGGAGTCTTGAAGACGAAGTGAAGCTGCTGGCCGTCCGTTGCCTGAAATCTACCGAGGAGCCCGCGGACGACGTCTTTCAGCCACAGGATGCACTCTCTGCCGAGTCCTCATCGAATTCCGTCTCTGATACTCACACCGAGGATGTCGACGACGATCTGGCCGACGAGCTCCTGCCCGCCCCAGCACTGCACGCTCTAACGACATCTTGCGGTCGGTACCTTTCGCAGGTGCTCGCCCTTCTCGCCGCGCACGTTCCTCCAGGCGAGAAGAGCATGCAGAACCGCGTGCGGCCTATCAACTGGGAGAGTGTGTTGAATATCGCTGCTACGAATGGCCTGGTTAACAATGAGTGTGTATGAAACTTGTTGTACCCAGCTCGACTCTCTGTCTCACTTGTTAACTCATTCATTCAATCCGTTGTAGTGCCGTTCAGAGCATCCGCAATCGTTTGGGAGATATATATCCTACATCCGTCTTACCTGGTACGACCTCAGTCAACATATGCTCTTCTCATGAGATTGACTCTCCTCATGTTGAAAGTAACACATAACTATCCGCCGCCGAAAGAGCCAGCAAAACCCGATTTCAGCTTCCTGACACTGGATGGATATGATCCTACGCGTCCTCTGCATGAGGAGGAAGGTGAGTTTGGGCATGAAATGAGCTGACAGGTGCTGTCCAACACTTACATTCTGCGAAGTAGGCAGCAGCTCCAAGTCAAAGAAGCGTCACAAAAGCGGAAGTGCGCAACCTACGAGTACGAGTGGCCGTCCACTGCGGAAACAGAGGGGTTCATCCACATGAATGCCTTTCTATTCTTCATTGAGGCCATCCAAAATGGCGGGTGTCTCCTTGGGCTACCCTCCCGTAGGATTATCAACCGAAGCAATGTCGTTGTATACACTGGCCGCACCATCATGCAGAGCTATCACATTTCAATCCGACGAACCCGGCCTAGCCGTAGTTGTGCGTCGGGTGGCCACAAGTACCGTAGACGCCCCCTTCCGGTCATGGGCACGAGTCCGGATTGTATATAGCCCTATGACCTAGGTCTGGGCACTCGAACATCTTCCAACCCTCGTCATGTTGGGTTCGGAAACTCCCCTGGTAACATTCCATCGCCTATCGTCAAGTAAATACCATTGGCCTAATAATATAGATAGACATGCAACATGTTTCTTGATTGCCCATCTGAAATGCTACTCGGATGGATCGTCCCTCAAGAGTACCTCACGACGCTGGAGACAGACGAGATACTCGGATTGTGCCATCCTGTCAAGCTCTACGATGAACGTAGGAACCGGAGAATCAGCCTCGGGCGTGGTGGAAGCGCATCAGAAAACAATGCTGATATCTAATGACATTGGGCTTTCCCCTTCATTCGGAACGGCTGAGATCCACCACCTACGTATCCTGGTATGCCCTCCTTGATTATTTCGTCAGACCTACTATCGTTGATCTATTCTTCGACAGAGTGGCCAGGGCACCAGCCATGGTTTAGTAAACTGCCGGCCAGCCCGTCCTTGAAAGGAGACTGTACAGGCACTAATTTCGTATGCGAAGTGATATTCTGCATCGGACAGTCCTTTGACGTGAACACTTCTTCCGTTGCGAGCCCGCGAAGCTCTGATATCATCCGCGTATTAGTAGAAGTCGCCTCTACCCGGTGCATTCGATCGACCAGCAGAACGCCTGGAACTATTCAGCCTTGCGGAGGGCGAGCAGAGTGGATGTACGGATATACTGTATATGGTCCTACCTGGTACGTTATGCCGTCAAAAAAAATATCCTTCATCTCATTCAACATTGCCCATGCCGATAGGAACCCTCTAGGAGAGTAGCGCCCAAGGACTCTGGGACTACCTCATCCACCTAATGTCCGAACAAAGGCGCGTCGTACAAACCAAAACTCAATGACGACGTCGTTGTATGCGTTTGCCACACGATGGGCCAAACGTATCTCAGTGTGTCCAAGCAGGAGGCGTGGCCATCCGTCTCTCTGTGGCCATCCATCCCTCCGTGGCCACGGCCATGGCCATTCGTCAAGCACATATATATCTCTGCGACATGGGTATGGGTTCACTATCCCTACACATTGCATCACACTGTCCTCTTCGCTATGTCGGCTACAGAAACTTTCCCGGTAAACGACCCTTCCATTACATTGCCCGTTCAACGCTACTGGTCTAATATCATAAAACAGACACACCACATGTTCCTCGACTACCCGATTGGCAACCTACCGGGGTGGCTTGTCCCCCAGGAGTGGTACACACCGGCGACGTCGAAGACAGACATAGACATCAAACATTATTTGCCTGTTCAGTTCTTCGACTCGCTCTACGAACTAGGGATGCCCCTCACGCAATTTTCGGAAACCGACACCGACGTCCCGCGCACGCCGACCCCTAAGAACACTGTTTCGCGCGGGACAGACGAGACTGAGACCGAGATACATCATGTGCATATCCTGGTACGCGCCGTTTGATCATTCTGTCCAAAGTGGTATACAGCACAGTAATCTGACTTTCCTCCGTACTGTTAGTGGCCAGGCTACGAACCGTGGTCTACCGAGATAGATTTCCCGCTGTGCAAGCCCTCTCTGAACGGGGACTCGAACAATAACAATGACGAGCTGGCGCGCGCAGTCATGTGTTGCATCGCACGATTCTTCTCCGTGTGTCCCTCCCTCCCTTCCCCGGTTTCCCTTCACTAATATGAATGTACACCCTCTCTTACCCTTGCACCCATTCTTCGATGCAATGCAGGCCCACTCGACCACAAAATCCTCAGAAGACTGCCCGGACTGGTGGCTCAGCTCAACGCAGCTCTCGGACTTACTACTCGTCAGCGTCGAGGTGCGCCACGTGGCGGTAGCACCGGAGGACGGACGCAAGCACTGGCACTGGCAACCCGTGCTATGCCGCGCCGTCCAGCGGATTTTGACTTGTGCTCAAGCGGACGTGATACGTGCGTTGAGGGACGTTGAGCCATTTTATGTTGGGGATGACTCGTGGAAGGACGGGCGATCGGCGGTGGCTTGTTCAACTGTTTAGGTCTTTGACGATCGTACGTACTTGAGCTTGAATGATAATTGGCCCTTTGGTGTAATGTTATTAGATATATGCTGCGATTTATCATACACGTGGGCGAAACCGTTGGAATCCGGAGTGTATGGGGCACTACACTACAGTGTGAAACAACCCTCAGTCGTTATGTTCGCAGTCTCTGGGAAATTCTCTTTTGAGCCTGCTTGCCCTCTCAGAATGCTAATGGATACACAATTTTCAGACATTTGCTGGCACCTAAGTGGGCAATGCCGTTGGAATTTGGTCTGGAGGACGTATGAAGATGACGTTTGAAACCCTCCATAATCGCGTTCGCTATGCCTGCAGGCGGGGACTACGCAGTCGGTCATCATCGCTGAGGCAGAGGGCCACTGGGAACAACCTTATGCAGTTGTTCGGACGACGGAGGGCACATGCGCGAGGATATGATAAACTTCACTCTCCCTTCCGTCCATGCAGTCCCCCGCGATCATCACTTGGTACAATGAGGAAGATAATATCGGCGTATATTTCTCGCGGGTGACGATGCTGCGAGTGACAGAAATGGGGATAGTGTGTGCACACGTAAGACCCTCACTCTGTACGTACCTTGCGATAAGTCGCACAACTCACCTCAAATTCTCTGCCGAGACTGAGAGCACACGTTCGTCTAACAGCACACTCTATGATATGGCGAAAATCAATCATCCGTACACTCGACAATAAATAGGGGAGACGTTTTAATATGCATCGCTTGTCGTGTCGTCCGTCCGTCATGGGAATTAAATAGCCCGTGGGCGGTCTCTTCCTATCACACCGAAGCCGTAGCCGTTGCTCCCTATCCCCGCTGAACAAAAACAATAGAACCACGCACGGTCAGAATCGGGGAGAAGGGAATGAGTGCCTAGGCGTATCCTCACCTTAGCGTGCGGAGACAGGCGGCGGGTCGAGAATTGCGGCGTCCACGCGTAGCCTGGGACCGTCTGCGCAAGCACACGAGAGAGGAGAGTAAGAATCAGGTTGCGTTGAGCTTGGTGGGGGGTGCACGTACCTTTGTTAGCTCGCGGTGCGGGCAGCGCATTCGCGGTCGAGAACGCGAGGAGGAGAACACAGAGCGAGGCAAATACGGCGCGCATCCTGGATAATTAAATCAGGGAAAGAGGTAAACCCCGGGTTCGTGGTGGGAGTGATAGTGGTAGTAGCAATAATTAAGCTCGAGGGAGCGTTATATACACGCAGACACCACGCACGCGTGCGAGGCTAGAAACAGCCTTTAGCAATCGCAATACCAATAGGATTCAGCGCACTAGAACCCACGCACCCGTTTGTAGGGATGGAATGTAGGCTACATATGAACAAGGCCACAACGGACGGCGCATGCCACAAACGCCCCAAATTCTCCTTCGCAGCGCTGCGAATACTGACTCCGTCCGCGGTGATTCCCCGTCGATTCTCCCGTGCGTCGCAGACATCGCCAGCACATCACCTCTGGCCATCTGTGCGCGTGGTGGTTCGTGCGACCTGCGCGTGCGTGTGGTCGCCATGCATCATAACGTGGGAGACGTAAAGGCATGAGGTTGGCGTTGTAAGATGCGTGTCGTCCGAGTAGCCTGAGATGCTGGCTCATTGACCGCCTGTATCAACTTCTGGTGCCAGAGGAAGGACTTCGAAACCCCGCGTTCATGCGGAGGCTCCCATTACCCTCGCACCCAGTTGTCCTCTCGCCAAATGTCAGCGCCATGCCCATCTGCATCGATGTCCTCGTTATCAGAGTATGGCACAGCCTGCGGTCAACAGCCATATGCTGTTTGACCTGAAGGAGGAGGGTGCCCGAGGTTAATAGTAACCCTATTCTGCTATGTAGATGTCAAGTACGACTTGCCGTGTCGGTTGTGCGATTCCGGGGTGACTTTTGCTGACTGACATCGTCGTCGAACCTGTATTCGATGCGGTCGGCGCGCCAAGCGGATTGATGCGCCACAAAGGATGCGACGTGAGCGCCTCCAGCAAACCACCATCCCACCGCTTCCCACCGTCACTCACCGTGCTGATGAGCACCGCTTATAAGTTTCTACAACACAACGGAAGGTGAGCTTTAATCATGTATTGCATACTTCGCTACATTTCTTTGCCCATAGATGCGCATACTACCGGTGTTCGGTACACACAGGGCCGGCTGTTCTCATACTTCCACGTCTTCTGTTCTGGGACGCGGTGACCGGAGAAGACACGTCGCGCGACCAGTAATCGCCTGCAAGGTTGATGCCAATACAGCATGGAAATCTAATCATAGCTTACACGGTGCGTAGCCACATCTCGTCACCTCTACCCGCGATAATAAGAATAAAAGTACACAACATCAACTCCCACAGTCGACTGCACGCCGCACATGATAGTGTCAGCACCCTGAAAGAACCCTCGCATACACGATGCAACTTACTCGCTCATACACAGCATTTCCCTCTAAACATTTTAATTGTGGACAGGTGCCAAAATAAGCGCATCGTTATGCTTAGGAGCAACTATGTATCGCGGCAAGCGATCATCAGCGGCCATACTGCGGCGACGGGCAGAAGAAAAGGGAGGGCACACGCACCATCGGTCTTTGGTGGGACAGGTGACGCGGTCGCGGAGAGTGCAGCGCAGAGCGTGACGAGGAGAGCACCGATTTTGAACTGCATGGTATGCTGAGGTGGTGTGGCAGGGACTTCAACGTCTGTCTGTGCTTCATCCCGGTGCATCCTCTCTCACATATATACCCTCTCACACAGACATTACACATTTTTCGTTAAGGTTTATCTGCACGACGCCCAGCCCAGCAATTGGATCGAGTACCGGTCAAAATTCTGGCAATCTGGAGCCGCACCCTCAGGCAATGACAGCGAGCGCATGCATGCATGCACGGCGCATCGCCATATGCTATACAGAGGGATTGCTCCCAGGGTGCTTCGATGGTCTGCGTCTCGATCAGCCAGCCATTCTCGGCCGGCTCTATCTGCTGTGGCTTCTCGCATTGACAATGGACCGTGGGTTGCGTGATAGGCGGACCCATCCCGTCTGTGTTTCCTTTCGCCGCTGCTTCGCGATGTCCGGTTTCGTTTTCCCTCCATAGTTCTTGGAGATGAAGACGGAGATGCAGGGCTTGTGAGTGGGTGAAGTTCAGCCGAGGATCCATGTGAGGGGGCTTATTGTGCTATCAGCGAAGTGTTACGAAGCTTACGGTACAATCTCGCCATACCATGCCGACAACTTAGGGGAGGACTTTCCATCTTGGCGAGGCATCGTCACGCGCTCATGACATGTGGGTGATACATTTCCTTTGCGATTTCAATCTCAATAGGTTACACAATATACAGCACATAATACACCGCTTTCCCTCCTTTCATTCCTCACCAGCTCAACATACACTCAGAAATCTATCTATCGATCCTGACATCCGCTGAGCGTCAGCATCCCATCTGTGCATTGCATCGCACCACTTGGAAGCACTCACCGTTCTTCATCATACACATACATGCCGGTATCGGAATCACGAACTTACGGATGCAGGATCAGCGCGTCCGTGCGCACGCGCGCCGGCGTTGCTTCTAACAATAAGCTGCGTGTGAGTAAACCAAAACTATACACGAAGACGCAGACGGAGACGGAGCTAGGGGAAGATGCGCACCAGGAGTAGGGTTCTCCGGGACCGGGACTGGGCTCGCGATGCTCACGCCCAGGACGGCGAAGAACGCGAACGCTAGCGAGAGCGGGAGATTGAGTTGCAAACGCATGATGATGCCGACGAAGTCGAAGCCGAAGCTGAAGTGCAGAAGCGAGATGCGTGTGTTCGAAGCTGTGCCCGTGGGCTGGTGCTGCTTTGTGTGCGCCCTCGTCGCTCTTTATACCGCACCGTCCGCCCCTCACTGACAACCACATTATGCTCTTGCAGACTGCTCCCGCTCAGACTATCGCTATCGTCCCTTTCCGCTCCCAGAGACACCGTTGACGTTGACACCGCACGCTTTGTGCGTTCAGATACAGTACGCAGGCCATCCTGCAAGCCCACAACGCATCCGTACCGGTTCCGGACCCGTGAGGTCTTCGATTTCGACCTCGCCTTCGAGTGTTCTCACCCCTTTCGTTGTGCGACGTTCGACGTGACCCACCCACAGCAGCAGCGACATCTCATCTCGTCCTATCTCGTCGCCATCCATTCAGTCAGCACGACAATCTGCGCGGGAACGTATCACGCATCCGACCTTCTCTTCTCTTTTGCTCCGTGGGCGTCGCGTGAACTCCACTTCAAGCTGGTGAGTACCACTACAGTACTGTCGCTTTACAGGTCTGGTCCGGGTTCGTTAGTCGTTATGCTACCGAAGATCCGGATAGGAGACCGCGTGCGAATGCGAGTCTGCGCTTCTGTCCAGCCAACACTCCAACCAACTTCATTTCGCAAACGACAAACACATACGGACACTCTCCGCCTCGTTCGAGTGCTGCACGGCGCTCCGGGAGACGCGATGACGCGCCGCATACGCCACGAAGGACGAACACGACCCTGCAGCAGCGCCACCGACTGCGTTTATCGGGCAGAACCGATATCGATATCTGGCAGTGAGGCACTGGCACCGCCCTCGCGCGCCTTCGTTTGCAGTGGCGGGCTGACGTGACGTACAAACCCCGACTGTAGAATGGGACAAACACAGACAGACTGGAAAAGAGACTGTCTGTCCAAAGCGGGCCTTCCGTTCACTACGGTGCACGCGCGGCGGACAGATGGATGGATGAGATCTCTACTGTATCTTATCGTGTCGACAGCAGGACGGTTCGTCTCGTGCATGTATTGTATTGTGTTCTGTGCATACTCAATGACAACTCGTGCTACTTCTTCCTGCGAAGCGTATTCCATCCCTGAACCGAACGTATGCGAGCTGCTGTTGTGTTGATGTCATCAGTCGCGCATGCAATGCCCTGTGCTGAAAGTCCGCGACACGTCCATATCTATGCAACATGAATTCGCAGCGCTCACCGGGTGCATACTGCCACTGCGAGCTCCAGCGTACATAGTGGTATCTGGCATACTATCGACCCATGATCAGGGTATGTATCCCACGCACATTAGGAGATAGATTACCAGTTGGACATTCCCCACTCCGCAACTACAGTACCTTTCGCGTTCCTGTGATGCCCAGCCTACAATACATACCGAGGATAACTTACATTACTGTCACCGTCCGATGGTGGCTCACGACTCCTCCATGATGATACGCAGCGCCTCGAGCCTATACCGCTCCTCCTCACCTGCAGGCGGGAGCTCCATCGCTGTGTCGACCCACGCGACCCCCCACGCGCCGCTCCCGACCTTGGTGTTGCCCAGCACCGGGCGCGCACCGTCTACGTACTCCCAGCGCGCACGGGTGGGTTGCGTGTCCGAGCGATCTGTGTAGGGCCGGTCTTGATCAGAAAACAACAATATGGTTGGGAGATGAGCGATGCACGTACGGAACACAAGGCCCGTTTGCGGGTCGTACACGCCCTTCGGTTCGCTATCCATAGTCTTCTGCCTCTTAACGTTCCCGCCCGGGACATCCACGTCCATATCGTCCGCCCGCGCCTGTCTCTTCGCCGCCTCAGCCTCAGTCAAACCGCTGCTTGCCCTGAGCGCCTTCTTCCTAAGTACCTTCCACTCCTCGCCGATATCGAGGGTACGTTGCGCTGCAACGGCCATCCAGTTCTCCTCGCTCACTCCATCGCGGTTCAGCATCGACTTCTTGACCGCGTTGAGTGGGCCCTCGCTGTACGGCCCCCAGCCCGAGCCGCCGAAGATCGTCGTGGGTCCGCCGGGACGGTAGATCCCGGCGGACGCCCCGCCGCGCTCCTGCTTGCCGCCGTCGCGAGAGGAGAGGCCCGCAAGGGCGGCAGCCTCTGCTGCGATGGTGGATGTATCCTGCAGCTCGCCAACGGGGTCGCCAGGCTTTAGCCCACGCGCGGTGATGTCCTCGAGCACCTTTTCCTCGTTGTAGTCGTCTACGACCCACCTCCCGTCTATCATGCAAGAAGAAAATGAGAGATGCACATGATCTAAACTGACAACGTGCACTCACCTAGTATCATCTTCGCGCCATGCAGCTTGTACGCACTACGTGCGGTGATGAGCGTGACGCTGCGCGTGCGCAGGTGCGAGCCGAGCTTGCCCGCGTCGATGAGGAAATCCTTCTCAGCCTGCGTGGCGATGAGCTTGAGCGCGAGCGAGTTCCGCCGGAAGTAGTACAGCGAGTCGCGGAACCCCGAGCTGCGCGCCGCGTCGATGGCGAGCATGTACCTCCGTTGCGGGTCGCGGTTGGGCAGTACAAACGTGTTCGCCTTGAACTGCCGGCCTGTACGCGAGCCCATCGTCAATACACACACCCACACACCTGCCTCCACATACACCGTACCGACGCACCTCCAAGCAGATTCCCGTCCTTATCAATCTTCTCGTCCCCTTTCGGATTATCCTCCGTGACATACTCGTCGCCGTCGATGTACACGACGTTGCCGCCGATCCGCCGGAATACGCGCCCGTCGTCCTCGTACTCGATCTCGGGCTCCTCGTCGCGGTCCCGCCGGCTGCGCGTCGTCAGTCGGCCTTTCCCTCTTGCGCGCCCACGTCCGCGGCCGCGAGCACGAGGGACGCCGCCGCCGCGTGGACGGCCTCGAGGACGGCCTCGTCCTCGTCCTCGCGGTGTCTTCGTAGTTGTGTCGTCTTCGTCTTCGTCTGCGTCCCGAGGCGTGCCTACGTCTTCACCTTCGACTTCTGCATCTCCCTCGCCCTCTACTTCTCCCTCATCCTCAGCTGCCTCTACGTCTGGCTCCACATCACCCTCCTGCACCTGCACATCTTCCTCAGCCTCCTCAACAGTCTGCGCCCTACTCGTCAGTGCGCTTTCCCCCTC
Organism: Trametopsis cervina; assembly: GCA_022385755.1. Taxonomy (NCBI): domain Eukaryota; kingdom Fungi; phylum Basidiomycota; class Agaricomycetes; order Polyporales; family Irpicaceae; genus Trametopsis; species Trametopsis cervina. The sequence continues at coordinate 510,193 of MU278365.1, read as the reverse complement.
AACCTCTCCATCTACATCTCCATCACCCTCTTCCTCTTCCGCTACGTCCATCTCAACATCCCCGTCCTCGTCCTCAGGGTCAAGCACGTCGTCGTCCGGCGTCTCCTCCTTCTTCGATGCAGTAGCGGTACGGGGGATGCGTATCGTGTTCCGTGGGGCAGGCGAGTGGGACGGGCCTGCTGCCGCACGGGTCGTGCGTGCTGGCGTGCGGGGCTTGATGACAATTTTGCCAGAGGAGCGAGAGGCCCGTGGCGCCATGTTCGCGATTATGAGAGGTGAGAGCTGCACGAGCGGTGTGTGGCGCCGCGAAATTTCTGGGCGCGTGTGAGTCGCGTCGGCGTCACGTGACCTTCACGAAGGAGTTCTCCCCAGAAGTATACAGTGCTGACTCAATTCCAACCAGCTACACTGTTGGTGCATCGACACTAAGCTCGTTGTAATGATGCAGTATATTCAATCTGCACTCTAATACTGGTCTAATAGAAAATCGGGATATTCCTGTTCTTCATACGTCACTGCCGCCATCCCACCTCTCTCACATTCCTCGGACCGTTGCTATGTCCTACTACAAGTATGCCTGGATATGTGGGTACGAAATGTCTATGGAATATTTTCGAGATTTCATGTGCTCCCTGCCGCTGGAGTCTGACGACGAAGACGAAGAGGACCCGTTGACACCTAATTCCTCCTGGTACTGTACCAGTGCTGCGATGCATACCTGGATTGGTTGCGTCAGTTTCCGCAAAGTATCAGGAGGTACCTACCTGAAAGGAAGGGTGAGCCTCTGTTTCCGCAGGTTATGTCTTCATGTACCACATAAGAACTCTCATGTGCCGGTTCGCCAGTTCGCTTTATGCCAGGGACCGACCACAGCGACCCGACCGAAGAGGAGAAATCATATCGCTCATTTGTCTTTCGCCGTCGCTACATCAGGTTTAGGGGACGCGAGCAGGTCGAAGATCCCTCGCACGCAGACTACCATCTCATAACCGACGAGAGCGACAAGGACAAGGCGGACTTGGATCAATTTGTGCAGTTCGTGCAGGAACAGGGAGGCAAGTTCGACAAGAGCAAGGTGAAGTATACGTACTTTATAGATACGCGGCCTGGGTGGACAGGAGATCCGCTGTGGAAGGTGAGCGGTGCAATGTTTTGGTTTTTGGAAACATGCTCATGCTCGCTACGTCCAGTTTGAGGCTCGGGAGGCTGCTCGACGGGCAGGCAAGCCGGACCCCTACCCTGACTTGGACTTGTTTGAATACATGTAGTGTTAGTATATGAGCGCAGAATTCGTTCATACTCTACTCCGAAGTTTATGATGACTGGTTCTTTCTTTTTTTTTTTTTTTTTTTTTTTTTTTGAATCAATCGTTCGAATTCCGTCGTACTACATGGTACATGTGGGAATGTTTGTGGCCGCTGCTGCCCGACCGCTCCCGGACGCCCTACACTACACGTTTCAGGCGGCCTGTTAAGCAGGGAGTGAGAGTTTATACAGGCTACGGTTTTCGCCCGGGCCCCCGCCACGCTCGAAGATATGATGACTGGTTCGCAGCGGCAATATTCGACAAACGTACTCTCACTTCATAGACATTGGCTAAATTATCGTCTCCTGCCTCCATCTGAATATCTGAGGTAGAGAATGAGGTGTAGTGCGTCCTGTGGCCTCAAAGCTGGGTCATGTAACGCTGTAAAACTCCGTACTCTGCGCCAGTCGACTGTGCAATTCAAATAATAATATACACACGAACAGATTACACTATCACAGTCTACAGGAACGAATAATGGCGAGCAAAGTCATTCGCCAACTCCAACATCAAAGCAACATTCACAAGTCACGATCCTCCCGCACCTTCAGCCACCTCTTATGTTCCTCCTGGTTCTTCGTCGTCTCAGCAAAGACCGCACTCCAATCGCGGCACTCATATACCCTATCCATATCAATGGGGTCCTTGTGATTCGGATGCGCATAGGGCTCGAGAAACGTATCCCCATGGCACAAGATCATTTGCCTCACATAGCCCAAGCAATGCTCGACGATTCCGCCGTCCTCCTTCTCCTTCACATCTGCCTGCTCGCCCGCGACCAAGGCGGCGCGGATGACGTCGAGACAGCGCAGCTGGTGAAATAGCGCGACCGTGTATGGCTGGCGGTGCGGCCCGAGGTGCACCAACCCGTCGCCGCCGGGGACGACGGAGGACCACTCTGCGATGCCGGTGGGCGTGTCGAGGGCGTAGCGGACGGAGTGGCTCACCGCAAGGCGGGCAGGTGGGACGGCGATAGGCCACGTCTGTGGGTAGTCGTGCCCTAGATAAGCTAGTGCGGGCGATGTCAGCGGCTTTGCGCGGAAATCAGAGGACGTGCTCAGCACTCACTATATGGCCGCTGTGCAGGCTTGAGGTGCTGCAGCCAGAGGGCGGTGCCTGCCTTGAGGAGGACGCTGAGGCAGAAGAAGGCAGAGACGACGGTCGCGAGGGACCAGCTGCCGTCGTTGTGTTGTGGAACAAGGCCGGCGAGCATGTCGGTAAGGGTAAGGGGAGTGCGATACTAGGGCAATAGGGCCTGCTGCCAGTCGCCCGCGTCCTCCCCAGGCTCGCTCAGGAATTTAAAAGCATTTGAGCGGTGGTGTCTCTGCCCGAGCGTGATCGCCCCTACAAAAGAGTCCCAAAAAGGCAAGTCACGTCCGTGATGTGATACGTGATGCGTGATGCGTGATGCGTGCGTCTGTTGCCTTTGGCGTCTGCATCTCCGGCTCTTGCACCCTGCTGCCATGTTCACTTGCCACCCTGCAAGCCCTGCAAACATGTCCGTCCCGTCCACAGTCCAAGGGCACACCCGCGGAAAGCCAGGTACTATCACCCAATGCTCTCTCGCTTGTACAGAATACGCGAGAAGGCCACACGCAACTGACTGACGTTGAGAAGACACCAGTCACTGATCACTACGTCCTCAGATGGCTCGCACTTTCTCGCGCTCAGGTTCATCCTCAGCATAGCCATCAGCCACGCGCGGACCCGCGTCAACGTCTTCGAGGATTCCCATCCCTGAGCTGCGTACTACTCAGCGCATACTTCAAAGGTTAGTCCGTGTCCTTACGCCATAACGTCTGCTAGTAACCAGACAAATACAAAGCTATCTCTAGTCGGCCGAGCTGCTAAGGATACACCATACCGTACACGGTTTATCTTTCTACGGTATGCCGCCGTCCGTCCGTACCAGGCTCCGGCTGCCATCATCGTTGCCTGCCTCTGTGCCCCATCTCCCTGCCACCTCTGTCCGACCCACCGTGGCTACAACTCGACCATCGACCTGTTCTGCCTGTCGTGTGGTTGTTGATTGTCAAACGCTCGCATCAACCTCGCCGCAACAGTTATTCTAGGATGCACACGGCCCTGCACAGTTCAGACGACGGGCGTGAGAAGGCTTGGGTGGCAGCGTGGGCGGCACCCATTCAGTCCGTCCGGACGTGCCGTGCCTGGGAGGGAAACCTAATAAAGTGCTGACTTTGCTCGTATCACTTCTCCTTCTCTTCACCCGCAGCCTGTCGTAGTCGCCACATCGCATTCCTCCATCATGTCGACGGCACTCTTTGAGCACTCGTATTACATCGGTAACTACATGAGCGGCATCCTCTATGGTGAGCAAAGCGCCTCTTCTCTTTTTCTCTTCAACTACCGTTCTTCTCCCGCTTCTCCATCATCAAGTAGCTGATTACTCATCGGTTATCATCTCTACTAGGAGTGGACATGGTGATGTACTTCACGACGGTGCGCGAGCTGTTGGTGCGCAAGAGGGCCGGCAAGCCGTGGAAGTTCTTCCTCGCCTACAGCACCGCCCTCTTCCTGCTACTCACTATCGACATTTCCATCAACGCCGTCTGGGGCGAGAATATGTGGATCACTGCGCGCGACCAGCCTGGCGGCGTACCCGTCTTCATCGGTACGCAACTCGCGGATTGGTATCAGGCCTGGGGTTCCAGCGCCGCCGTCGGGCTCGTGCTCATGTCCGATGCGCTACTTGTGAGTGATAACGCCTCTCGCGAAGACGGGAATATCGAAAGCTAATCATGACATTTTCTGCCATTTCCCTCTTGTTCAACAGGTCTTCCGTCTGTTCATCATCTACGGCTCCAACTGGCTCATCATCGTCCTCCCAGTGCTCACCTACCTCGCCGCTACCAGTACGTCCTTCCTCCTTATTCCCCTTTCTGTCTCGCTCCTACTAACCCCATCTTAGTCTTCGCAGTCCTCGAGCTCGTCGCCTCCTTCAAGCCCGGCGGTTTCTTCTTCGGTACCAAAAGCGTCAACTTCGGCACGCCTTACTACTCACTCACGATCGGGCTCAACATCGTCGTGACCGCACTCATCTGCGCGCGGCTGCTCTCGCTCTCGCGCGTCATCCGCGAGAGCATGGGTCCCGAGAACGCACGCATCTACACTGGTGTGGCGAGTATCATGATCGAGAGCGCGCTGCCGTACTCGCTCATGGGCATCGTGTTCCTCGTGCCGTATGCCCGTGGACAGCTCGTGGCTGTTGCGCTTGGGCAGGTGTGGGCAAAGATTACCGTGCGTTTTCCCCTCTGTCTGCTCTCATTCCCCTTTCTTCTCGCTGACGCATCGACTCCCCCCACCAGTGCCTCGCCCCGCAACTCATCATCCTGCGCGTCGTCACCGACAAGGCGTGGACGCGCGACACGATCGCGCACACGCACACCAACACGGGCTTCGGGTTCTCTGCTTTCTCCGCGCGCGTTGGCGGGACGACGACGAACGACACAGGTGCGGCAGGCTCGACGCTGGCGGACTCGTACATCGCCGGCTCGAAGAAGAGCGGAATGGGCAAGAGCGAGGCGACGCTTGAGCTGCAGGAGCTTCCTATCTCTGCTGTTTAAACTGCGTGGTTTTCTTTCGGTTCGGTGCATGTGTGCTACTGTAACGACGAGTGAACACGAAGAGGGTCGATGACGTTTATAGGTTCTTTATTGCTTCATATATTGTAGCAGCAATGTTGGCTGTTGTGGTTGTTGTCCCGTCAGCATTTTGCTGTGTGGGAGTCACCAAGGGGTGGTGTTGTCTGGCGGGATTCTTTACGGTGTACATGTATATGACTATGTTGTCGTAATATATCCTTGGCATATAACGTCTTGCTAGAGATGTTACAGTATCGGTTGTGAGACCATAACCATGTTGATGCGCTTGGTACGCTATTGGGCATCAGATGCAAGGTGTTTTCTTTGCTGCACCATATTCTACTGGTAGCTTCAAATGCACTTGTAGATGGATATCATAGGCGGCGCTTCTGAAGTCATCCATCTTATCAACGACTATCATGGCCACCTCAGACACAGCGAAGCTTCGGGTGCTCGTTCTCACAACTCCACCGACATCACTGTTTTTTTGTAAGACCTCATGGAGATGACACGATCATGCACGTCGCCTTCTCTGCCTTCTCGATGGGATACCTGCATCTCTACGTGTGTCCTCTGAAATGATGAACGAGCAATGAACATGGACACTTGTTTCCATCATAAACTTCTCACACCCCTCTTTCCAATAACGACAATCAAAGAGAGTTCTTCTACTTCTACTCCTACTATACATTGTCTCCCTTCCATCAAATCCCTGCCCTTACGCCTGCTTCAAACTCTTCGTGTCAAGCGATAAGATGTACAGCGGCCACTCGCCCCACGGCGACGGCATGATCTTCTTGTCGAGCAATGTCAGCCCGCACTTCTGGTATATAACCGACTGGACCATAAACAAGTGTCAGCCACGTCCACACCGCCGGAACGAGCACGTACGTTGACTTCTGTGGTCGTAGACATCGCGATAACGTCTCCCGACCGACTCGCCTGGTATCGTCCTATCTGAGAATGCACATCACATGGAACGAAAAGGGCGCACCTTCTCGACGACCTGCGAAATGAGCCCTTTCCCGATGCCTCTCCCCTGATGCTCACGCTGTACCATCACCATATGGATGTACCACGAGTCTAGCTTGCCCTATTCACACCGCACATACATGTTAGCGATTCATTCCACGCACATCGTCTCTTATAGATGAAAGGCAGCGCACCGTAGGCCCCAGACACGCATTGACAAATGCCGGGAACTCTGCGAGATACTACCCTATGTTCAACGGGAGTTAACGTGAAGCAGGCAAGGCGACGCACTGTCGTTCGGTAGTATTCCTTCCCTTCGGGCGAGAGATTCGCCATGAACTCCGTCAAGCCCAGCGCACGCTGCTCGTCGCTATGTGCGTGATCGCGTGAGCTACCCGCCGGATGGGGCGGAACGGGGAGGGACGTACGTGCTGAACAAGTCCTGCCCGGGCGGCATCGTCATGAGGTATCCCAGCAGCGAACCATCTTTCTCATCCGTCGCCTCGTAGTATTCACCTGCAAGGATGCCTGCACGGAGCATCGCGCGGCCCATCCCGTCGATCTTCTCGGGCTCGCCACCGACGAGGCTTTTGAGCGCGACGTCTATGCGGGGACCGAAACTGATCAATGCGCGGCGCGGTGAGGAGAGATAAGTGATGCACACACCTTCCTTCATGAGCGAGAAGAACAGATCGACGTCCTCGTCAACTCTGGCATCTGTTGAGACGGTGGTATCAACGTCTCGGTGTGTATGAGTGACAAGCCATGATTGCGACGCACCAGAAGGGTTCTCGACACGCTGTATAACGATCCCAGGTAACGCCATCTCAGCAGTTCAATCAAAGCCGAACGGGCAGAGTGTCGCGAGACGTGAGGTGCTGCGTGTACTGACAGTTATGTAGCACTGCTGCTGCCGATCAGAGCGTCGACCATCCGAGCATGAGAGGAAACTCATCTCGTAAGGTGGGAGTGTGCCACAAGGCCTGCGCTGATTGCGATGGTGATGGAAGCGTGGCCAGCATATCTATACAAGGATATCGATGCATTCTCACCTCTGATTACTGTGTTGCCCACATGTGGAAAATACGTCAGGATGTTAATATGTCTCTTCGTCCATTTCCCCTACGAAATGTTTGTCTTTGGCAGATGGAGAAGGCTTGGTACAATGCCGGATCCTCATCACTATGTATTCCATATGATAACGAGTACATAGCTTCTATAGCCTCCCACGGTCTATTTAAATTTGAGGGTAAAAGGCGTTAGACAGGCTGCGATCGTTTGAGCTGCATTTGATCACTGGAATACACACCAATCGCGTGAGATCTGGCACGGACAATACACCATCTCATCTCGTGAAATAACCTGAGCTGGCGCTTGGTGCGCGTTACTGTAAGCATCGATATCCGTCCATGGGCATAGAACGGACACAATACGGCCGATACCGCACACAAAAGCCTTCAGAACAGCCCTGGGCCTTTCCCCGCGGCGTTATATGGCGGACATCAGCACGCTCGCGCCCAATGCTGCCTTGACCACTTACCGTCCTCCCTAATGACCAGCAAAGACCGTCTGCAGACCGCATTCCTCGTTTTCCTCGTCACCATCTCCCTCTACCTTAATTTCTCCTTGATAGATGCCGTGAAGCAGATTAAAGAGGCGAGGGCGAAAGCAAAGAGAGAGCCGTATATGGAGACAGTCCGCCCTGAGGATTCATGGTGTAAGTAGTTGGATCTTTCAGTAGTATCCACTGAAGGGTGCTGAGCAACAATGCAGCATACATAGGAGAAGACCATCCTGAGAGGCTGCCGGTGGAGAGAAAGCTGGTAAAGATGCTCGTGCAGGAGAGCGTCCGCTACTCGATCATGCAGCCAGAGGCCAACATGGAATGGCTCTGGACGGGCCCGCTCGGCGACCACGCTGTCCGGCTAGGCAGCGAAAAGCGCGGCTACACCATCTCCATGTTCCATCAGCTGCATTGCCTGCGCATCCTGCGTGAGAACCTCGCCGAGAACCAATGGCCCCGGCTGTCCAGCGGCGCCAAGGGCCACATCCACCATTGTTTCAACTACCTGCGCAATTGGAGCCTCTGTTCTGCAGATGTCACGCTCGAGCCGGGTGACTTCGCCCAGCGGAACTTCACGATGCATCGGACGGGTGCGACGCACACCTGTCGTGATTGGGAGCCGGTGTATGATAAGGTTAACGAGGCTTGGGACAGCTGGGAGGAGTACCGTATTACACGCGGTGTACCGCCGCAGAACCTCGGATGACGGACTTCTATCTCTATTGATTTGGCATGTAGACATCTGTTGCCGGGCGCAATGACCATGAGCATGTTCGCGTGAGCCTTTGCATAGCGAGTGGATTTCCTCCTGACAGAAATAGCACGGAAGCCACCGTCAAAAGCATGCAGAGAACTCAGTGGGAGTTAGGTGAGACATACCGCGCTCCCACATGAATGGCAGACAACTACCGCTTAACATGGTCGAATGCAAGCGCAAGATCGCATCTGCCATGTACAGCTAAACGAGTGAGCTGGTGATGTCGATAACAACTCGATCATGCGATCTATGTGTTTTTGTTAGCTAGCGTATTTCTACCGATCGTCCTGGCAGTAAGCTTAATACTGTACCAGTTAGACTCGCTTAGGCTAAAGTCTGTGCACTAAAGACAGAAAGCAGTGAGTTCTCAGGGTCGCGTGCTTCGTGGCGTTGAGCGTGGCTGTCACTAATGGCACCGCTGACGCACCATACGCCAACCTCACGATGGTCCGAAGGATCTCACTGGTTGATATTCTTGCGGGCGCAATAATACGGTGGCTTGATCGCACGATCCTCGTCTCTCTTGTGATCTTTCGGACTGAAGTTACTGAAAAATCAGCACCTTGAATAGAGACAGTTCCGTACCAGAAGTTTGCATTCACTGCAACGAAGATCCGACGCGTATGCGTACAGTGGTCTTCGATCATTCTTGCACGACGTACATCACGGCCAGTGGGAAGTATACTCGGTTTCCGGTAGCCGGTATCATTCTCTGATACGACACGTACAACGCACTAGGACAGTTCTCACCGATAGAGAGGACGGGGTTTGATATGGCCATGATGCCACTGATTCGGTTCATAGGGGCACCATCTGAGTTTTGATATGGATACCGTCCGGTCTATACGGAACACTAGCAGAAGCTCTATCAGGTTATGTTTGGAATTTCCTCTAGCGATAGCTCACATACCAGCGCGAGGATACTTGTCTGCTTGCGAACTGTATCCCCATCGCTCTCCCAATGCACAAATCGCTCCCCCAACGCACAAATCGCTCTCCGAATGCGCGAATCGCACTCTATTGCTGGGGGCTTGAGAGAGTGCTCTCGTCGTGAACAGCCGTCTGCTTGCATGACTTCTTGTCATCCCCGCATTAGCAAGTGGATGCAAGCAGTCATGGAGGACGACGGGAGCCGTGACTTCGGGAGGTGGCCTGTCGACTGGAGGTAGAGGCAGCTAGGGGCTAACAGCATGCGCCAGGGCTGTTGGAGAGATGGCGAATAGAACAATATTCCGCTCCTTTCTTGCCCCCATGTGGGACGTCGTGATATAGGGAGAACCAGTACCGCCGAGCGAATTGGTGGATAAGGAGTATAAGTACGGTGCACCTTCGAGGTTGTGCATCAAAAGCACGAACTGGCGTACTCACACAAATGCAGTTCAAGCTCACTCTACTCGTTGCCGTTTGCGTCGCAGCCTTCGCGGGTGCCGCGCCATCTCGGATAAATGGTGCGTAATATGCACCATTATGTTTCTGGATCAAATGCTCATGTTGCGCTTCACAGACGGTCCTCGCCTACACTCCGACGCTAACATATTGCGACCTGCCTCTGGTGTCTATTGATTCGCCATGTGAGTTTGTTTCGTCAGGTTGCCTATTGGTTAAGAAGCTGACTGAACATGTCATCGACAGACTCACGGAACGTAAATTGCAGTGAGACGCGATGACGCGTACACGGGACATACGATACCATAATGCTTGACGGACTGTGCACACGATGTAGTACACGTTTCTAACATTTGTTATTTATTTTTACTGGGATCCTGTATTTCGCGTGAGGACTTGCAAACACGAAAGCGAGCGTCAACCCACCTAATATCACACTGAGTTCAACGGACTCACATTGTAGTCTGCGTCGCAGATGCTCGCGTCAGGGATATTTCAATTGCTGCTTTGAGGGAGGGTGGCTGGAATGTCAATTTAACCGAATCGGGCTGGATACGTTAACGTTTCGGGATTGCGCCCTTCGTGGCGTTAAGCATTTTGCTTTTGGTGGCGCATTCAGCATTCCCGCATCGGATGCCGCACAGGTTCGGCGGCACACGCTGAAGATCAAGCTGCGATGGACAACAACACCCGCGCGACAGACGGATTCATAACGGAAAATGAACTTCCTCTCTCGCAGATCTTTCACTAGAGTTTCCCATGGGTCAGTATCATCAAGTGAAAAGATAGATATCAACCTCAGAATAGGAGGCGTACACTCACAGAGATTGCGAGATAGATTACCCAAAGTATTGCTATATTCCGTGCATGAGAGCATCGCTAACATCTTCAAATACTGCTGGTGCGACGTGCATCATGTCAAGCGTAGGAGGACTCGCCACGCCCTTGATCATGCGCTGATAAATCCTGTACAGCGGTAGTAAGAGTGCCGGAGAGAATATGGGAGACAGGATAGGGGAGATTCTTGCCGACGTCGAGTCAGTAGGTTTGGTGCCCATGTGCTCCCTTTCCGCGTTAGAGAATGCCAGCAGGTATTATCCTATCATGTGCCTGTACTTGGCGTACCAACAAGCTCCTTGCTCAATGTACATTTGAAGTCGAGTGGTGGGTCAATTCAGTTTTATGCTTCGTTCGTTTTAAGAAGCTATTGGCACTACGTTTGGCTTTGCGATATGTTGAGCGAGATTCCGCCATTCGGTTCACTCAAGTGAAGAGCTGCAGTCCAGCCATGGTTAAATCTATCATCCTACTGATCAGTCCGAAAGATCACGCACCGCACTGGTCCTTTGGCAAGCGCATATACCAATTCAAGGTTTGCTTGGTATCGATATCCTGTTTAGAGGGTGTGACAAGCCTCTGTACCATCTTGGCGAATTCGCAACCCATCCGAGTGCTGCCGAACTCGACAGGCTGGCACATGGTTGGAACTGGACGAATCTTATCGGACGTGGAGCTGCGAGAAAATTTGGACGGACAGATGAACAGCCGTGCTCCTCATTGGGTTGGGTACCAACCCGTGTGAGAGAATTTGCCCATGAGGCCTGAAACGGGACAAAAAGAAGAGTATAAGTATCTCAGCAGTGAGAATGCTATCCATGAACCAAAAGAGACAGACGTACACATCCAGCATGCAGCTCAAGCTCACTTTACTTGTTGCTCTTTGTACTGTACTCTCTGTTGGTGCTGTACCAGTACCGGAGGAAAATGGTTAGTGTCATCTTTGGTTCGACTTCCGTCCTCTGCTATGAAATCGCTGATCATTTTCTTCGCTGTGCTGCATAGAAGGTCCCCGTGTGCACACTGATGCCAAGATTCTAATCACCAACCAGTGAGATCGTTGGCAGGTGTGTGTGTATCCCATACCCTGTATTATGTTGTTGACGGGCTGATGAAGGATCCTTCTGCCAGCCATCGCATACTTTCCCGTGTAAACATCACTGTAAGATATATTTATCTCAGCAATGTGTATTGAATGGAATCAGAGACGCACTGTATGGGTGGTGCTGTCCACAAAACGACTTCAGTCACAGATGTGCGCCAGTCGACGTGACCATGCTTGAAGCAATTAGACCAATGCGCAGAGAGTCTCTTACAAGATTAATTGCGCTCAGAGTGCGCACTTTCTCCGGTCTAGATTGTGCATATGAATCTCGGACATTGTTGACGTACCCTGTAGGGTCGTGTGGCTTAAGATTTTGAGGTGCTTTCATCTTCATCACTGCCGTTACGGCCCCGCCTGAAACAGATCATCGCACAGGTAGAGCATAATACTCTCACTCTTGATCTCCTTCATATACTGTGACAAGGTGTGTGAGCCTGAGCGTTGCTTAAACCATATAGACTGACTTACATATCCGTTACATACCTACCGCTCATTCTTATTGTTGGGCCGTATACAAATTTCAATGATTGGAGACAGAGCGATGCAAGGAGTCGGTGAGGTACGGTGTTCGTTCACTCAGACTCAGCTCGGCAGAACCCGTGCCGTTGAGAGCGGCACATGCTGGAGGCCAGTGAGTGACCGCAAACCACGATAATTAACAGACCACTTCGTGCATCTTTGGAAGTACAACACACACCGAACTATGCCTGGCCATAACTCTGCTTCAATACGGCATTTTGACAAGAACCGTGAGGACTTCTATTCGCGGTTCGGCATAGGAGACAGTTTTCCGAGGTTGGGCCATTGAAAGACCTACCATATGTCCCTACCCTGACATACGGATCCGCGCACGGCTGGAGGACTGTACAGAAGATGAACCTAGCCGTGAGACATACCGCACTATATTAAACAACGACTCGGTGCACATAAAGCCATGCTCATCAGCGGTCGGCGAACCACCTCTCTCGCCTATTTCTACCTTCTCCTACGACGAACATGCAGCTGCAAAAGGTCATGGGCATGGTATTTGTGTCATACTTGGCTATTTTGACTGCTGCTGCTGCGCCGTCACCTACCGGTACGAACCGATCTCTTGCAGTGGGTGACCTCACCTCTCACGTCTAATCATCGTAGCTGCTTCCACCAGAGCCAGCGCTGGTATACTTGGGCCTCAAAACTTTACCTCTTCTACGGCCGACACCACGACAAGCATACTTGTATCCCAGAACTTTACCTCTTCTACGGCCTTCCATAACTTCACCACTTCTACGGCCTCCCAAAACAGTACCACTTGTACGACCGGCCCGAAGACAAGATCCAGCGCTGTTATACTTCGAGGCTACTAAGCTTCACCACTTCTGCGGCTTGAGTGGAAGCTGTGAGTGTTCCTAGGATGTCCACACCAGAGCTCATTAACCGTATCCCACAGGAGCTCTATGTAATTTTTCGTTGGCTTATTTGATGAAGTCTGTAAATACGCTTGCGTAGGACCAACTACCAGAGATTGATGATTGCTGTATCCATCCGTTGATTTCAATAGATTGACGAATTTGGCTATCGCAATGAATCATTTCGACCAGTGCAGTTCCGCACAGGAAGTAATGGTCAGTCACCAGGTCTTCCTGCAACTTGAGGAGTCCTGCGCGCTTTTCTTTGCCCATCCATGGAAATGCATGAAGACGTCCGTTTCGATCAAATGCGCTAGGGGTATACGGACAATGAGCTGTATCTATCATACACCTATCTCCGCAGATTGCACGAGATTCACCGACAACAGCTTGAGTTATTGAGAATGTTTAGTAAATGATGGGATCAAGCTCGAGAACGTCCTGCTGTTATTGTGTTCATCTGCCAGGATCGACTGTGTGAGAGCCACAGCCCCAGCGTGACCGATCAACGCTCATAGGGCAAGCCGTCTTCATTCCCCTTTTCTCCTCCTCTTCTCTTTCGCGCCCCTCGTTCTCACTTGCTTGTCGCAGCCATGTCTCCTCACCATGAAGAGTATATCTCACTCCTCGACGGTACGACGAGCCCCACTGAGTTCGAGAAAGGTTTGTGCTCTCGATCAGTCTAATCTTACAAATGCTTATAGCCCCATAGTTCAGATTCCAAAGGCGCACAGCAAGACAAGCGCTACCGCACGATGGGTGACCATCATACTCTGCGGCTTTGTACTGCTGGACGTTGTTGTGTACAGCTACATCGCGAAGCTGCTGCTCTCCGACGACGCGCCTGGCGAGGAGATTGAAATCAAGAACTCTTACATTGGTCTCGACGAGCTTTACGACCCACGGTGGAACTTAGTGAAATCATCACACCACGACCCCATTGTACTCCTTCCCCGCCAGGTCGGCGCCGTTTTCCAATCGGACCCGAGTCGCGTATCGCCATTTGAGGAGCACCTCACGTTGACCCCTTATGGCCTAATGGCGATTCCGGACAGACACCTGCAGCTGTCTTCAGATGTAAGCGGGCCAGAGTATTCTATAATGGAGGTTGAGTGCTGACGATACGCTGAAAGACGAGAACGATCTACCAATTCCGGACAATTGACTACGGCATGGAGCGCTGCCAGCTCGCCTTGCGCCTCCCCGCGGTGGACGACAAGACGCTCCTCGATCCTTATACATACCGCGGGGATAACGGTGTTGCGCTCATCGACGTGTGCGAACTGGACACTTCGGATATGATCGACGTCCCAACCCTGTCGTGGTCCAACCGACCAGCATGCCGCCAACACGTTGGCACTTTCGCTGCGCGACCCGATAGCGAAGTGACGTTGTCCGAGTTCCCATGCAAGCGTGACAGCGTCCTCTCGTACGAATTGTCCTGTGCGCCGCAGAACACAGACTGTCTTATCGACGTTTGGTCCAGCCAGAACCAGACTTGGGGTGAGTGGGGCATTTGTGACTATTGCGTGTGGTGTGCCTATACTGACGAACGACCAGGAATTTTCATGTATCAGCACCAGACTATTTGAGAAGAAATTTGATTTCCTGTGAAGTGGTAGCATGAATGCGCTACACCTCCGGGATGCATGTATTGTACACCTTATCCACCGTAGTATCAAGGCTCGAAATCTGCTCGCATACCCTCAGCCAGACTACGTGGGTCTACCATCCAAAGAGCCGCGATTTCCGCCGGGTCTTCGCTATCTTTGATGTTGAGTGTTTCTAATGTGTCAACGAGATCGCTGTCGTCGCTTTGGTCCCAGGACTTGTTTTTGACTGATTTGATATCTCTTAGCAGGGCTTTCACGCTCGTCTTATTCGCGGTGAGTGTCGTCCATCCTCTGACCGCACCCCAAAGGGTACTCTGTACTGTATGAACCGTCAAACGCGGATTTGCCTTCATCACTGTCGCGCGCGGAATCTCGCCTGTCTCTGGATCATCGTCGTCGTTGCGCAGGTTGTCCAGCGGGGACTCAGATGGGTCATTCGAACGGGAGTATGTCGTCGTCTCTTGCGCTAGAATATCTCGACATATACCCGCTAACGATCGAAAGAAAGGCGAGAGGGGCTTGTTATCCTGTGACCTTAATGGCGGGTTGACTTTTTCGTCCGGTAAGCCTGCGGGTAACATCCGTATCGGCAATAGAGGTATACGGGAAGAGTGATACCGGGAGTCGCGCCAGAATGCCTCTTCGGCTTGGCGTATATCGAGGTCTACATCCGTAGATAGAAGCGCTTCAGCGCGTCGTTTCTCGTTGGTACCGCCGATTTTGCCAACAATCTGTAGGCATCTGTTTCGCGCCTCGAGAGTGGTCCAGAACTCAACGTGTTGGTGTACGGCCGTTCGTTCTGATATTTCATCTAGGAGACTACGATGCATCTCCTGTATGGCCTGTTGCACCAACGCTCTCGAGGGTCGGGCATGGTATCGTGCATCATCATCTGATAGATTATCAGCAGTCGTGTGAGCACCACTTTTCAACCCGTCTATTCGCTTCTTCTTCCACTGTAGATAAGTAGCACCGGGCGTGAAACGTGACTCGGCGTCTTCAGGAGAGGATGGAAGAGTGGCATGCGTGAGATCGGACACCAGAGCGACGAGGATGGAAAGGTCAAGGTTGATGCAGGTGGTAGGCTCCAACCGTGTGACATGGGCCTTTTCCTCCTTCTGACTGTGCCCCTCGAAGGTTTGTTCTCCTAATTCAACGCTAACACCTAGTTCTTCAAGTGCCTGAATTGTGCGAGAAATTCGGAGATCGTGTTCCTTCTCATCTGCAGGTGATGGATCTAGTCGTGTGAGTCGCATGATAACCCGCGGAATACCCACTTTGTCTCCAAGCGGGTTGTGTTTCGCAGCCTCAAGTAACGATCTTCCCATGCGAAGCACGGAGTTGTCCAACTCTGTCTGCGCCAGTGTCGGAGGATTACGCTCGCTCTCGTCTTCATCGGATTCGGATTCTGTTAGGTATGAATCAAGCTCACGAAACTCTGCGAGCATACGCGAGTTCTTCGTGCTGTTGAACAATCAAAGGTTTGAGCATCTTAAGACTTCAATCGTAGTTCAGACTCACGTATTCACGCGGATCCATTGTCTTCCCCCATCTGCCACGACGTCCACTTTGACACCAGCTTCCTTCGGCGCGCCGCGACGCCGACGAGGGTGAAGCGATGACCCACTTTCAGAATATGTATTCCAGATGCCTATCACTGGTTGCTTTGCGTGCAATACTTCATTCCAGACAGCGATGAGATACGGTGCGTTAGTCGAGAGCGCAGGGGCATGTGTGTTGTCTGGATTCGCGAGGAACTACTGATGGAAGGCGTTGTTAGCCTTCGAACCGCAGCCTGCACCGCCAAAGACATGACTCACCTTTTCTAGTACATCCAGGTCTCTCTTCACCGCATCTCGCAGGTTTCTCAGTCCGCGCACAGAGTCTGAGCGTGATGACTCAACGTCGGAAGAATCGATGGATGAGTTGATGATGGGTGGCCTTACGACAACGGTAGTGAATGTCGAAATCGATGCAAGGATTTCTTTCAACCTGGATCGTATAGCTTGTAGCTCAAGGTGACTGTCCATGCTAGACTTCACGAGTAAAAGAGAACTTGATTGAGGTGAGAGCTGGCGTAGTGTAGTGGCTTCTGGCAACTGGGGACTGCTGTGACGCCATCAATCCATACGTGCACGTGTTTCTACGGTGGCCACGATATATGCATTTTCTTGGTACAATTTTATGTACTGACTGATGTTGGGCAAGGATTTCCATTTTATTTGTGCCACGCTGGTGGTGACCCTATCCCAATTTAAAATTTAAAGAACGTCGAGCTTTGTGGCGTTATCAGACGCGCGTCGGTGTCGTCGGTCGAGGCATCCTTCGGTATGCCATAGAGATCTTACGCAAGAGATCATATTAAACGTCAAACAAGGATAGGTTGTAAGACAGAGATTCACGAGTTGAAAACTCAATTTCAGAATCATATGCTACGCGGTATAGAGATACCCTTCATTTATATCCTCATCTACAACCCGGAAAGCACGCCAGTGGAGACAGACGCGTCGTGGGCCCTCGCAAGGAATCCATACTCAGGAAGGAACCTTGAGTTAGATCGTGGTAGACGTGAGAAAATAACCCGCACACAAATACAGAGTGTGACTTACTGATCAAAGAATGGCAGCATCTCCTTAGTGCCGGGAGTGTTGCGCCAATCTCGCATAAGCTCAAGGGAAACCGCGAAAAGCGATAGCACCTGAACACCAGCTGCACGCATACGATCGTTTGCATCTTGCGCGGTTTTGGTGTTGAATGTACCCGATGCATCGCTGTTCGCAAATACGCTATATCCCTCTGCGCGCAGGGACAGTGCAAGGAAAGCGGTGCAGACCTGATTGGAAGAGCAAACTTATGTGAACTGTTATGGGAAATGAAAAAAGGACACCCACGTCGGTTGTGATTCCAGCAAGAATTACCTGCTTCTTACCAGTAGCTTTCACTGCAGCTTTGAAGTCTGGGTTGTCCCATGCATTGACCTCGCCGTTACGCTTGATGAACGGTGCATTGGGATGAAGGTCGATGATCTCCTTGGGGAGAGGACCATTAGGACCTGTGTTCAGACGTTCATTAAGCATCAAAGGGGCTAGTGACGGGGTACGTACCCGTCTCTGCACTGGTAGTGAGGACCGTTGGTAAGTTAAAAATCTTGGCTAGAGTAGCGTGAGCGAGGATGTTGCTCTTCATATCTGTTGCGGATTGGTCACGGGAGATCTGGAATAGGCCTTCTTGGTGATCTACAACGAGCAAGACAACATCGTTCTTGTCGATTCTATCGTAGGTGTACGTGGAAGCTGATGATGGCTATCAAGGCACGCCTGGTTCAATTGTAAACAACATACCGGCCATTTGTATATTTCTCAAGGAAGCGATGGGTGATGGAGAGATGGCGATGGTACTGGGGGTTGCAGAGAGGAGTGTTCACCCCCACCAGGTTTTATACTCTAAAATCATGGTCAGTATACAGAACAGAAAACCTCTCTGCATATTATTGGATGTCGTTATCGCCTTGTCCCAGTACTTTTCGCAGACCTGGAGTGGGCGCCTGGATAAGAGTGAGGATCAAAGTTACCATTGTAGGAAGGTGTCAATGTTCGAAAAAGCGCACAAGTGCACAGTCGCCGTGCGCTCGCCGTGAACTCTACCGCCACTAAAGCTTCATCCCACTGGTCCCCAACCAATGAAGGCTCTTGTGGAAGACAGGTGCTGATGGCAACGTGCTTGGCCTTGCGATAACGGCGGTTTTCTGTTGTCTCCGCGTCTGCAAGTTGTCGAGTTATAGTACTGTTGCTGCGATGAAGGGCGACGGGGAACTCGTGTAGACCAGCGGCCGTCCTGCACACTTGATTGGCGACGTTAAGCTATATGAGTTCAGGGTGGTATGACACAGGTCTTTTCTCACCCACGCCGGCACCAGAACAACTATGAGCATATCGCAGCACGGCCGGTGACCCTCAAAACCCTTGGTGCGCCATAACATTTCCGTCATGTATTCAGTATCACACCATCGGTGCGATAAGACCCACTTAAACAATACAAAAGATTGGTCAATTAGCGCAGAGATTTTACAGTAATGACTACGCACATCGCTCACGTGTATCCGCGTTGGCTTGTAGCCCAGGATGGCCGAACACGATAGTAGCTGATCTATTGGCCAAGGCTAGGGGGTGAGTACTTACCGTACCAAATCGAATACTCAGTGAATGCTGCAGTTGAATCTGGTCTAACGGTAGCACATGACGTTTGTCATTCTGAAGCAACATGGTCAACTTAGAGCGCAACGACATAGAAAAAGTGGTGGCAGTTCGATCGCGGGTAAATAAACGACATCGATCGCTATAGTTAGTATGTTTCCCAGCTATTTATGCTTATGCCATCAAAGCGGGTACAGGTGCAGGGCTGAAGAACGGAATGATACTCAGTCGCTCGTGGTCCCACTAAGACATGTATTGAAACGTCAGTAGGTCGGGACCATCATGGTGCAGGCTTACCACTAGCGTAGTCCAATAAACGTCTTCTTCAATGATCTTTCTCACTGCATCCAAACTCTCGCACTCGAATATCATGATAGAACCGCGAACTGTCCTCTCAACGGCGCCGTATTCATCAGGTGCAAGCATGCCTCCACCGGTTCCTGTCAAGCCTGATAGTCAGAATGGTTCTGATAGTATCAGTAATTCAAGAGGACATACTCAGGACTCCATCCTTTCCTAGCTTTCCCATATGCTCAACGTGCTGAGCACGAGTCGCAGCTCGACGATTAGTTGCGGGAACATCAGGGTAGTCGGGTGCGCAGACAAGAAAGCTATACGTTTGTGCCTGGGCTTGGGACATATTGCAGAGCGGATATGGTCCGATGGGGTTGGTCATGGCAGAGGAAACCTCTCCGCCTTCTTTTGTATGTCTACTCGCGCGGGTAGTGGGTGTGTGAGGGCGGTCGGGATTCCCGTCGGGAAGCCGCCTGAGCGCAGCACTGTATCAGTAATACCTGAGAGTATGAGTAATATCTGTCAGTGACCGATTGGCCGATCTAGTTTGCAAAGCAGTCGAGCCAGAGTAATGTATTGCACCTGTACGTCCAGTTTTTCCATTTGGGAATCCAGAGAGCTTGGAAGTTACAAGGAGGATGATTGAGTACCTTATATATGCTCATAAAGTGTATGGCTTCGAAGGGGGTCAGTTTTCTAGCTGAAATGACCCACAACCATGGTACAGCGCACCTAGCATGGAGTTGGTCCCGTGCATGCAATTGTTGCCCCAGATGACGATATGTCATCCTCCGTGGCTCGAGTGGTAGCACACAAATTCACGACATCCTTTAGTTGGCATCTGCTCATGTTCTGCGTGTCCAGGCAATTCTGCTCCACCAGTCCGAGTTAGAAGCGTACAATTGCGCAGTCACCTATGATCATTATTGTCTCGAAGCAACACTGGTTTGCCTGCGACGTGGTCAAATTGGACATCCTTGAGAGAGTTGGGGTGAATGGGCAAGTGGTCCGTTTTGCAGTGCATTAGAGTACATGTACGCCATCGTAGACCAACGCGTATCTCATATGTGTACCCACTGTTGATGGCAGATACTTACAGGGCCATCGAGATCTACCGTCGTGATCGCGACAGCAGTGACGCGCCTAACTCGTTTCCCGCTGTTGTACACGACCAGCACCTTGCCACCCACCCTCTCGCTTCCGTGCAGGCGCCCTGCTTTGAAGGATACTTAAACTGTACCTTGAAGATGGTGTCACCTACGACATCAGAGGCCTCCTTCGTGCTGGTGAATGATTCAGAGCAGCCTTCACGACGTGCAGTGCTACCCGAAACTGACACAAATCTGGTCAGTATATTCTTACCAGGATATGTAAAGCATGTATATACTAATCTCTTTCTTAGGCGTCCTTACTCAGTACCCAGTCGTTTGCGCACGACTGGTCTGCGAAAGGTACTGGAGGCAAAATCCGTTTACACGGCCGCCACTTCCTAGATGCCACCGGAAGAGTCTGCAACTTGCGAGGCGTGAATTTGTCTGGCAATTCTAAAACGTGCGCAAGTATGCTTTTCAATGTCCATACTGTTATATAATACCCCTTGTGATAGACCTACTAATGATAACAACGCTGCTTTCCCTGCCAATCCCGAAGCTGCTACTTTTGTAGGGCGACCATTTCCTCTTGATCAAGCACACGAACATTTCTCACGCTTGAGAAGATGGGGGTTTACATTCAGTGAGTACGTGTTATATCAGGCTCGTGCACGCAACTAGCTAATCACCTCTTGCAGTCCGATTCCTTCTCACATGGGAAGCCGTTGAACATGCTGGCCCGTACGCATAATACTCTTGCCTGACCTGGTCGCGTCATACTAACCATTAGAGCAGCGGGCAGTATGATCTCGAGTATCTCGAATATGTGCACAAGCTTTTGTCATTGCTTCCAGAATACGGAATGGTCGCGTTCGTTTGCTGTCATCAAGACGTCTGGTCTCGGTACTCCGGTGGCTCAGGTGCCCCGGCATGGACACTGAGCACAGCGGGATTTGACCTTGATGCATTGGAAGAGACACACGCCGCATGGCTAAAGGGAGTGAAGGGTGGAGGGCATATCGAGGAAGAGAGAGGTCTTTGGCCTACTGGCTACCAGAAACTCGCCGCGGCAACCATGGCGTAAGCGTCGTTCATTTCTCCAGCGTGTTGAACCGCAATAACATCTCATCTACTAGGACGTGCTTTTGGGCGGGCGACACGTTTGCGCCGAAACTCAAGGTGAAGAATCTTGCTGGCCAGGAAATGTCCATACAATCTTTCCTACAAAATGCTTTCCTTGACATGTGGGGAATGGTCGCCAAAACACTCGGTGATTTGGATACTGTCATAGGATTCGAGGTATGTCCTAACGTTCTTCTAATCCTAACACCATTGACACAGAAATAGATCATGAACGAACCCCATAGAGGGTATATAGACTTGCAGTCTATGCACGCCTTTGATTACAATACGGACCTACACTTGGGACCTGTCCGTAAGTTTGTCATATTTGTTCCCTTCCTATGTGCTCACGCCCCAGCAGCCACTCCCCTCCAATCGTTCATGCTCGGAGCCGGGCACCCGACAGAAGTCGGTGTATGGACACGCTCCTTTCCTATGCCAACCCGACAAACCGGCAAAGAGTTACTCAACGTCGACGGTAGAAAAGCGTGGCGGACGGACGGTCCCACGCAGGGCCAATGTCTGTGGGAGATGCACGGTGTGTGGGGCTGGGACAAGATCAAGAACGAAGGAGTTGTATTGCGCGAGAGCTACTTCATCAAGGATCCTATGACGAATAAAAAGGTACTGTACATCCACACAAGCCATCCATGTCCCTAACAGTCTTCTTCCAACAAGATTGATTGGTACACCGATCACTACTTTCCGTTCCTCGAGAAGTGGGTAGACTGTGTTCGGGCTGCTTCGAACAAAGACAAGTTCATCTTTGTCGAGGCCATACCTAACGAGGTACGAATTAGGATCATCGCGCTACACAGCGACTGAGTATTTCTGCCATATAGTTCTGTCCTCCCACGTGGACCTCGAAACATCAACCAGACAATATGGTATACGCACCACATTGGTAAGGGCCTCTCTCTTTCAGTTGACGGCGACTAACGTAAACACAGGTACGACCTGAATGCGCTTTTCATGAAGGGCTTCGGGGACTTTTCGGTCAACGTGCAAGGCTTATCACGAGTACGTGGTGGCATTTTATGGCTGACACATTTATTCAGAGATTTCTGCATCACAGGGAATGTTCCCACTCAAGGCCTTCTACTGGGGTCAGAGAGGAGTGCGAGACAATTACACCTTGCAGATCTCAAACATAGCCAACGAAGCCTATCGCTCTCTTGGTGAGAAGCCGGTGATCATAGGCGAAACTGGTATACCTATGGATATGAAGTAAGTGCAGATCATTCGTATTTTGTACATTTGCATATTTACTCGTTATCAGTAAAGGGGAAGCTTTCAAGACTGACAACTGGAAATGGCAGCTGCGCATGATGGATGCCGTACTTACAGCATTGGAACGATCTCTGATTGGCTTCACGTCAGTACTTCCTATTCTACACCTCATGTCGTGCTTATACTCCTCCTTCAGTCTATGGAATTATAACCCTGACAACGACGACGGGAGAGGCGACGACTGGAACGGAGAGAACTTCTCCTGGTTTAGTAAGCGTAGGGCCCTGATGCCATCGTTGCTGTACTATCATCAGGCAGCACCCACCCTGGACAATGGCGGCCGAATTCTGCGAAGTATCGTGAGGCCCTATCCAGCAAAGACCGCTGGGATACCTCTGCGCTTCAAATACGAGGTCAACATCGGAGACTTCAGCTATAGCTGGGTGGTTCCCCACAGCGACACAAGTCTCTCTGGCGCGACGGGCGGCCCATCGACGTCGAGACCCCCGCAAGTCGGCCATCCTCCCCTCTCCTCCGCCATCACAGAGATATTCCTTCCCTCGTTCATCGCACATGGAAGCAAGGTCATCGTGCAGGGACTGGGCAAGAGCGACAGCTACCACTACGATGAGTCGAAGCAGACGCTGTACATCGTTGCAGGCGAGAACACACCCGGGAAGGTGTACGATATTTCCGTCATCTTGTCGCCTCGTTTACGCGCTGTCATGGACCTGAACGACATCTGGAGTGACTTCGGCACACACATCACCGCCGGCGGTGCTGTGATCCTGGCAATAGTCGCTTACTTGATCTCTTTACTTTTGTAGGCATCTGTCATTACTGCAATGCAGGATAGTTCTTCCGTAAACTCAGTTGCACTGGGTCATATATGCTTCCTTTCGCTTCTGGCATACAGAGTGACCAGAGATGTTATCAAGAGGAGTGGTGTGCGACAACCGAGGACTTTGGGCCCACTGAAGCAGTTGCTCATACTGTAGCATACACGGCGCGCGCCGTGCGCATACTCACCTCCATTCTTGTAGTCAGCATTAGCATCGCAGCCACCGATGCTGCGAAGACAATTGAACTCGCGCAGACATTGGTGGAGTCCAGGCAAAGTTTACGGTGAGTGTACGCCGACTCGTGCAATGTTTGAACGTTGACACTTCGAATAGGGTAAGCTGGCTCGTGGTAAGCAGGCCTCGTAAGACGACCTGTAAGACAATTTACATCGAAGCTTACGAGCAACGCTGTAATGACAAGTCGCGGGTAATTTTATATGACAGTGTGTACCCGTCATTGATTGCATGCGACTAAGTATTGTACAGCACTCTTCGCGCGTTCGAATGATCGGGATGCACGTTGCGACGGAACTAATACTTCTCGCCCGAACGTAGTCAAACCAGAACATCGCGGATCGGAGAACGGCGATGAAGTGAGTGAATATGCTTACCAGCGAATAGTCAATGAGAATGACACAGAAATATATCACTAGCAATGGCCAAGGGTATCATTGCGGGTTATGTCAGCTTACCACATCCCGAAGGTAGCTTTGCTTGCGAAATTCTCTACTTGTGAGTGGCACGTCTTACGAGGCAGGCTTACGAGCCAGCTTACTGTGACTTTGAGCTCTACGACAAACCCTGTCACTCAGGGTATAAAAGTCAGCGAGACTGAAGCTATTCCTCACTGCGAATTTTGGTATCTTCCTCACTACCATTCACAGTACATTCTTCACTGCAACTCTCAGTACTAGATAGATCATGCGTTTCTCTTCAACACTCGTTGCTTTCGTAACACATGCCTTGATGGCTAGTATGTCCTTTCCTCCGTCGAAAACTGGGCGTATCTTGATGGCTACCAACAGCTGCTGCGTACACCTACGACAGGATTGACAAGGACAACGTGGTCTACCTCATTGTAGATCAACAGGAAGGCCTGTTCCAGCTCGCCCGTGATCGCACCCCAACGGAAATGAAGAACAATATCCTCGCTCACGCTGCATTAGCCAACGTCTTCAACCTGACAACTGTCCTCACGACCAGCGCTGAAAATGGTACGTATCTGGTCACCCGTGGTCCTTTCTATCGTTCATGAACGTTTGGATACAGGTCCCAACGGTCCTCTCCCCAAGGAGATCATCGACCTTCATCCCAATGCGCCGCTCATCAAGCGTAACGGCGAAATCAACGCCTGGGATAACGCAGACTTCAAAGCCGCGGTGCAAGCTACTGGGAAGAAACAGGTTATTCTTGCTGGAATCACGACCGATGTAAGCGCCCCTTTCCTCTACACTCCACCACAGTTCAAATGAACTCACTCTACCGCGCAGGTCTGCACCACCTTCCTTGCGCTGTCGCTGCGTGCGGAGGGCTACTCCGTGTTTGCGAACGGCGATGCATCGGGTACGTTCGACCTCAGGACCGCGCAGGATGCAAATGATCGCATGCGTGGCGCCGGTGTTCAGGTGTTGTCCCTGTTTGCAGTTGCCTCCGAGCTGCTGCGAGACTGGCGCAACCCTCCTGGCATCGAGGCAATTCTGCAGTTCTTTGATCAGTCAGTCGCATTCTGTGTTTGGGTACGGTTAATTTGTCTGACGTCTTCTCCTATTCAACTTTAGGTACCTGCCGGAGTACGGGTTCCTTGCTAGGGCCCATGATGCAGCTGTCGCCAATGGCGTACCTTCCGGGTTGTAGAAGGGGATATAGATCTCCAAGGACTCTTCCGTATTAATACGGCGTGGACACCGCAACGTTTGTTTCTGAAGTTGAGCGATCGAATCGTGAATATGTTCCTTCCCAAATGCATATTTTATTACTCCTCAACATGACTTTCTGCGTGATGATTCACTAGTACACCGCGAGCTGCGCTGTGCTTGCATCGTCATGCGCGTCTGGTAACGCCACGAAGGTGACTTACTTTGAATTGTAAATTTGAGTAGGTTCACCCCCTCGCTATGTACCACTACCGTACAGCATAACGCTACTACATGGCTGCACACTTCCGTCTTTCAAATTCCTGAATGCGCCCCTTCAACATCGGCGTCACCACTGAGTCAATTCTCGTGCAAAATAAAACGGTGCTTCACAGGAGAACTATATGCAAACAACCCTACTTAGTGGGAACCATAAACAGAAAGCCCGGCTGACACGCTCGCATGCCCTGTCCTAATACATTTCCTCAGTTGCGCGCTGCTATGGAAGTGAACAACAACTCGCCACTCGCCGCCCATTATAATTGGCCTTCCAGAGATGCCTGACGTAAAACCCGGCCGGTAACAAGGGCGCAATTTCTTATTTTGAGCGGTGACGCCGCGCCAACGTTCTCACCAAAACAATGGCAGCTGTCGGGCAGCGGTAGGTCAAGTGAGCGGCGAACGTGTGGCGGTGACTTCTCGAAGCAAGAAGCGCACTCCCATGACCCGTCGGCAGTCCTTTAGTAATGTCAGCTGCATGAATCTGGTTGGAAGCATTCACGAATGAGGAGGTCCGTGCTGGTGAGGCCGCGAAGCATTTCCTGTAGCTATAGGATGTAGCTCCCTCGTTTCGTCTTCCAGCGCACTCCTAGCGACTAATTACATCATTACGTCTTGTATTGCGATTGAGGAACAGTATACACCATCTACTGAACGTCGCATCATCCGGATATGGGGACTGCTGATCTTTCGCTCTGACCATCACCGTCACTGCTGGCATGTACTTATTCCTCGAGCAGTAGCCTCACAGTCATTGCTACAATCCAGGGTGATTCTTTCGTAGAATCCGCGGGAGTGCGAGGTCAGCTGCACGAATACACATATGCTCCAGTTCGCTTCTGTTATACAAAGCGAGCGGGGATGCAGTCAGGCGGAGCGATGTGCGGCACCCGAGGGCTGGAGCGGGCCTGCTGAAGCACGCATGCGTGTACTTATACCGAAGCTCGGTGTACGGGAGCCAGACGACGCACCGGGCTCACACCATGCGTTTACTCACCGCCACTCTTACGCTCGCAGGCTGCTTGCAAGCCGCCTGCGCTGCAAAGACCAATTCGCACAAGACGGTGTCGACCATAACGAACCCCTCTTCTTCGCCTTCCTCGCACAGCACGAGCCATACGGTGTCTTCAAGCATCCTGACTAGCTTCCCACCGGCGCCCACGCCGAGCTCTAATGTGTCCACGGCTCACCCCGCGAGTCTCGTGAACCTGTTCATCGGAACGACGAATGGGGGGCATTCGTTCCCTGGTGAGTCCCCTCTACTGTTGCCGTGAACGGACAAAGCAGGGTGCTGAGGAGTGGAATGGACTCACAGGCGCTACCCTCCCGCATGGCATGGCCAAAGTGGGAATGGACACCAACTCGCCCGGCAATGTGAAAGCTATCCACTTTCGCTTCATGTGGTTGACGTTGACGTTATGATGTAGCATGCCGGATACGACGCCAACCCCATATTCAATGTCACTGGCTTCTCGCAGCTGCACGACGATGGTACCGGCGGCGTAAGCATTTCCCTTACAAACGAACCCTCACCTGGGCTGACAAAACCAACAGTCCGTCCCTCTCTCCCTGTTCAAAGTCTTCCCGTTCGTGTTCTGCGGGACGAACGACACATTCGAAGAATGTCCGACCTCGCTCGACGGCCGCACGGTCCCGCGAAAAATTCTCAGCGATGGTCAGCTTCATCCTTCCACTCCATACCTGCATCACTCATCTCCAGCCTAGGTTCTCCTGACGACTTTGCCGAGCCAGGCTACTTCGCCTCCAACCTCGTAAGTCCATTCGCATAGACACATCCACCGCTCGTTCTGACGCTGTATCGTCGACAAGTCGAACGGGATCCGCGTCGAGCTCACTGCGACGCGCCGCACGGCCCTGCACAGGTACACGTTCCCGGCGGGGACTGTGCACCCGCGGCTGATGGTCGACATCACGAACGACGGGCAGCAGAGCAGCACGGACCCAGTCATGCTGCTCAACGGCACGTCCGCGCGTATCACCGGTGCGTGTTCCTTCTTCCCTTCCTTCCGTGTTTTGGTGCGGCTGTGAGTCCTGCTGACGAGGGAGCGTTGCAGGCGGCGCGTCGTTCGCGGCATCGTTCGGCCCTGGGCGGTACCGCGCGTTTACGTGCGTCGACTTTAAGGGCGACGGGTTCGATCTTGTACGTACAGCGTGTGTCGTCGCGCGAGAGTTATGTTGAGGAATGTGCCGGCCGACAGGGCACGCCGACGCAGTCTGGCTCCTGGCTTGGCAATTCGGGCATCCAGCAGACCGTGAACCTCCAGCAGCTATACTTCGGTACGCAGCGACTCCGATATGGTGCTTGCAGGATGTGACACTGACTGTCCTTCAGGCTTCCGCGAACAGCTCGGCGCACTGCTAACATTCAAACCGCGTGCGAAGAAGAGTAAGAAAGTCTACCACCATCGAACAAATCAACACTTACCCACCGTTTTCGTACCCTCACAGGCCCGACCACGATCCTAGTCCGCATCGGCGTCTCCTTCATCTCCTCCGACCAAGCCTGCACGAACGCCGAGTCCGAGATCCCGACGTTCGACTTCACGTCCGTCCAGCAGAGCGCGTTCGACACGTGGGACGAGCTGCTCGGGCGCGTGAAGGTGCAGACGGAGGGCGTAGAGCCCGATATCGTGCAGCTGTTTTATAGCTCGGTGTATAGGACGCATATCTCGCCTGCTGATTGTGAGCGTCCTCATGATACGTTTTGATTGGGTGGGTGGGAGCTGATGTAGGGGTTGGCAGATACGGACGAGAACCCTCGGTGGAACTCGACGGAGCCGTATTACGACTCGTTTTACTGCAACGTACGTCCCCGTCTCCTCTCCCCTCTTCTTCGGGTAGCTGAACTGTGATGGGATGAATAGTGGGACACCTTCCGGACGCTCTTCCCCTTCATGGCGCTGCACGACCCGACCAACTATGCGCGCATTGTGCGCGGGATGATCAACATCCAACAACACGAAGGTATCACTGTGTCTCCCTCCATTTCTGTTTGAGATTGTAGTGGCTGATGGCAGGCAGGTTGGCTGCCCGAATGTCGCGGCGCGACGGCGCAGCATTTTATCCAGGGCGGGAGCAGTGAGTGTCTCTCTCCTTCCCTATCTCCTCTCCTCTCCAGCCTCGCTCGTTAACCCACTTGCGCGACAGACGGAGACCCCATCCTCTCCGAGTTCTTCGTCAAGTACGTCTGCACCCTCCCCCCTTCCTTCTCCTTCCTTCCCCTTCCTTCCACCACACCACCCCCACCTCAACAAAGCCCTGACACCAACTAACGAAACACCCCAGATACCAAAACAACCTAACAGCCCTCAACGTATCCGCCACCGCCCTCTACGCCGCGCTACTCGCCGACGCCGAAGACCAGCCGCCGAACTGGGACTTGCAAGGCCGCCAGGCGGACGCGTGGAAGGCGCTGGGTATGTCCATGCCCTTGCCTCCTTGTGATGATGTGATGTGGCTGATGAGTGCGTGGGCGGCAGGATACATCCCGTCGGACGTGTGGGAGCCGAGCGGGACGAACACGAAGCAGGTGTCGCGTGCGCTCGAGGTGCGTCTCCCTCCCTCCATCTTCCCTTCTTCTCTTCTGTCCTTTCTTCGTTTGCGTGCGTATGTGATGGACGGGCGGGCTCATGCGTGGGTGCACAGTACGCGTTCAGCGACTTTGGGATCGCGCAGGTCGCGCGCGGACTCGGTAACGCGGAGGATGCAGCCAAGGTGTGTGTCTGTCCATCCCGTCCCATCCCATCTCGTCCCGTCCCTGATGTCGCGTTGGGTGTGGTGCAGTACACAGCGCGCGCAGGCAATTTCGTGAACAACTGGAACCCGAACGTCACCGTCCCGGGGAACGCGAGCATCAAGGGCATGATGCAGGTGCGTGCGTCCCTCCTCCTTCTCCTCCTCCTTTCCCTCGCTCCTTCCCCTCGCTCCTCTCTTCGATGTTGGATGCCGATGCTGATGCTGATGACGGACATGAACATGGTGGGGACGCAGCCGCGCTTCCTGAACGGGACGTTCAACTTCACGGACCCGCGCCACTGCAGCGTGAACGACCCGCTCGCGTCGACGTGCTTCCTGAACGCGGTCAACACGGACGGGTTCTACGAGAGCTCGCCCATCGTCGTGCGTCCCTTTCTTTTCTTCTCTTCCCCATCCCTCTTCTTGTTCTTTCCTCAATGCGGTTAGCTGATGAGCGTGTGTAGTACTCACAGGTACGTCTTCGTCTACCCTAGCACCCCCGAAGTGATTGAGAGCACGGTTTGGACGGCAGTTCGTCCCGCACGACACGGCGGCGCTCATCGAGCTGCAAGGCGGACGCGACGCGTTCATCAACCGGCTTAATTTCATCTTTGACCAGGTGCGTCCCTCCTTCCTCCTTCCCCATTTCCTCTTCCCATCCCCTCTTCCCATCCCCTCTCCCCATCCCCTCACCCCTCTTCCTTTTCCCCGTCTCCTCCCCGCCTCCTCGCTCCACCACCGGCTCACTCCGTTCACCAACAGAACTACTTCGACGCAACAGACGAGCCCTCGCAGCAGATCCCGTTCATGTACCACTACGCCTCGCGCCCGGGTCTGAGCACGCAGACCTCGCGGCGCGTCCTCGCGCGGTTCTTCAACACGTCCGTGAATGGGTTGCCGGGGAATGATGGTGCGTGGGCTTGTCGTCTTTTTCTCTCTTCCTCCCCCTCCTTTATTCTTTCGCGTGCTGACATGGCTACGCTATTGCAGATTCAGGTGAGCACCCACCATCCCCACCAAAACGTTCCATTAACTGACACATCGGAACCGGACGTGCAGGCGCGATGGGCAGCTACGTCGCATTCTACCTCGCAGGGCTATACCCCGTCCCGTCGACCCGGCAGCTCCTTCTCTCCTCGCCCTTCTTCCCGCAGATCTCATTCGCGAACCCTGCATTCGGGCATACGACGACGATCCGCGCGGTCAATTTTAAGGGGAACCCGAAGGATGGGGAGGGCGGGACTGTGTTTGTCAAGGTGTGTTCTTCCCTGCCTTCCTTCTCCCCTCCCCCTCCCTCCTCTCCCTGCTTTGAAAGTGATGAGGACAAAGTGCTGATGTTGGTGTGTGCATGGGTAAACAGAACGTGACGATCGACGGCACCCCATGGAAGTCGAACTGTTTCATCGAGTGGGACGCGTTCGAGCGCGGGTCGACGATCGAGCTCGAGCTGACGGACGATATTGGCGTGTCGTGCGGGGCTGGCGCGGACGCGCTCCCGCCGTCGGTGTCTACTGGCGGGTTTGACTGAGGCGAGGATGTTGTTCGAACGTCGTTGTAATGCGATTTATCTCTTTCGGAAATGTATTTGCGTTGAGGATGGATGAGTGGACCTTGCGTGCTGATGTGGCGATGGCGATGTTGGCGGTCTTGTCCCCGGGGTGAAGATACCCACCTTTATGTCCTAAACCTCCTCGGGCGGATGTCTGCTGATAATGAGTTGTGAACGATGGAAGGTATGCACAACAGCACTTACGTGGTTCTATTGTGATGACCATCTCAGCCTTCAAGCCGATATCCATGTTCAGCTGGGAGGAGCGGACTAGATGGAGGTTACGGTTAGCTTCGATGAAAATGGGCGGACATATGCAGATCTGAGCGGGGTCATCCCCGTACCCTCGCGCACAACTTCGATCTCGCCGCGCGTACCAAGCCCGATGCGACGCGGATATAGAATTCGTTCGAGTGCCTAGCACCCACGATGCCCCTTGTATTAAAGCCAGTTTATAGAGCTCGTTCCGGGGATTCCTAATGCAGTTGAGGGGGACTTGAGGGGGCAAGCCGTGGCGCGATCGCAGAGAACACAGTGTGGTGATTGTGTATTTGTGGATCGGGACAATGCGCTGTTTCGAGGGGAGTGCATACCCCATTAGCGCATTCACCGGGCAGGTGTCGTGTGAGCTGAAGATGACGACGGTGCTTCAAGGCGGTACTGCCATCTGGCGACGAGAATTCAGTGCGGTAGACATCGAAGTTCGAAAACACTCTCACTTGTATCCGCGTCCTGCGTCTGTCAGAACTGAGTCGCCATCCCGCACGATCTGGTTGCTTGTATAATGAGAAAAATAGGTCTGTCCTGATATGACCTTGTAGTCAGACTCGAATACTGCGACGCTGCTAGGCACGTACCCCAGGACTCCTGACGAGCACCTCCAAATACCTCTGAACAAGAGGCCATATCGTAAGGACAAATTGGTTCGGATTTGATTAGACATACAAGGATACTCGAGCTTCGGTTCGACTTTTTTGTCCGGACTTCAGGATGGGGCCTCACGCCAAGAAAATCGCCCAAAATCTCCGGAGACCTCCTAGAATGCATTGTTCTTCATCCAGGTAGTGTATGTGCAGTAAGCGCCTTTTACTGTTGGCCAAAGCCCGCTCGTGCATCGATATCCACTTGAGAGGCGGGCGCGGCCTTGTCGTGGCTTTTATACGAAGACGGGTGGGCGATTTCGACGGCGCAAACTTTGTTTGAGGATCGATCGAACCTAAGGTAGTACGCGTTGCGCGAGAGTGGATGGCAGCGATTGAACAACGCGATTATTAGGGGCATGCACGTCCCATGCAGAGAGGTGGATAGCGCGGTCTGTGCATGAGCGTGACGGTCTACAGCTTGGTGGGCAAGACGTTGATGACAGCATTTACAAATTCCTGCAGCACTATCAGTCTCGGACATTCGCAAAAGAGGACGAAACACAAACCGTGGTCAAACACCTCGATTCAACTCGCGCCATGTCCGGACTGAACAAGCATCAATGTCCAGGCCTGAGGCAAAACTGCGCCGATTTTGCTGTCAAAATGTCCGGGTTGTATGAGGTATTGACCTCTCAAAGCTTTGTACGAAAAGTGATCAGGCACTTGCTGCGCTTGTCACGGGTGCTCCCCTGAGACAGCTACTGGTACATAGGCCCAGTCGTTGAGCATCGTCAAGAGCGCATACATGCTCGAAGTCGAATGTAGGCGCGTCTTCTCACATGCCTAGAGAAGTAAATCTGATGGTCTGGTGTTGAACGTACGGGCTCCAGTAACGCGATAACAATTGTTCAACAGCAGAAGGGGCGTACCTTGACACGTGCACTCTCTATTGCGTCTGCCTCAGCCTTCGTTATTCGTTCCCTCTCGCGTTTAATCACCGAGGCCGAGCAACCACGATGGAATGTCGAGGTACATGTCGAAGGCGGAGGAGCAGGGGAGGTCTGCGTCAAGGGAGGAGCGACCCGAACGGGGAGTGTGCACAACGTATTGAAGATTCCAAGACTACCCCGAGCCGATGCCGCATAGCAACCGTGATGAATCGACGCCAAGAACTGCAGAGCGAGTGCACGCACAGAGACTTCCACCGCGACCGGCAACCGGGACTGACAACGACACTCAGCGAGGAAGCCCGCGCCACAAGGTCCCAGCCAAACACGCGTACACACATGACGGGCCATGCTTCCCCGCGTGAGCTCGACGAAGCTTGATGAGCTTCCATGCATCGCCGGCGTGGGCGAGCTCTGTGCACGGGCGGGTGCTAATTATAAGACGACGCTGTGAGATGTATAGAGTGCACTAGAGTAGAGTTCGTGGGTGACATAGGGCGTGAGGTTGAAACGGAGATGAGGCTACTGCGGTCGTTGACGTGCGCGACGTCTAGGGGCGCGTGCGGACGGTGAAGGTGTCAACGGCGCGAATTCCGTGGGCGTCGAGCGATCCGTGTCATGTCCGGTCAGGGAGAAGAGAACGCGGGGAGGGGTAGAGAGTCTTGTATTAGTAGTGTACCTGCAGCACACAGTAGAAAACACGCCGGTGACACAAGAAGAACAACGGTTCGAGCACAGTGGCTGCTGCGCGGACCCGGCGATCAAGCCGTCGGTAGTAGTGGGTCTCGCTGCGGCAGGCGGTGCCCAGCTTCCCCGATAGGCTGCGCACGTCACGCCCCATCCCCGCCATCGCCCGCCGAGCCATCCAAGTCATCTCCCCTCACTCAGAAACACAGAAACACAGATTCTCGCACCGACAGAAACACAGACACTGGGATGCGGTGCCACAGCCCCTCTGCGCGCTAGGGCGTCCCAGTGAACGTGCGAGCTGCATAAAGTTCTTCGAGGGACTGTTCCCTTGCTCCCGACCTTTGACCTTCGACGTCCTGCTCGCTCGCTCGTCCACACACTCACACCAGCACATCACATACACGTAGAACGCACGCACCATGGGAGCCCACCAGAGCCACGGCCGCCCGCACTCACACTCACACCCGCACCTGCACTCGAAACGAAACCGCCCCAAATCCGGTCAGGGCAGCGTCAGCGACCCCTCCACACACACCTCCGCCTCCGCTTCCACCTCGCACACCCTAGAGTCAGAAGTGGAAGAGACATACAACACGCGTTCGCGCCCCCCTGCGTCCGACATCGTGAAGGGCGGCGGCGGTGAAGGACAAGGACGACGACGCTCGGAGACGGAGAATGCCGATCCATCATCATCGCATGTGAGTCTAGTTTGATCTGAACTCCTTTTCGCGATAGCGCAACGCACCCGTCGCCTCGCCTTGTTCATCTCCCCGTCCATCTCTCCCCGTCCATCTCCTCGTCCATTGTTGTTGTGCTCCTTGTTTTTGAGGAACTGTTGCGCCACGGAGACGCTGACCTGCTTTTTCCTTTTCTTCCCCTACGCACGAATCGACTACCAACATCGAACGACGGACGAACGAAACAAACAACGATCCTATTATCTGTCTATCTAGCTGGACGCAAACGACGACGACATGCCACAGCCTTCCACCGTCCCATGCCAGGTGCGTCCCTAACCCCCCTCATCTCGGATCGTCCTGATCTCCTTCTTCCTTCCTCCAATCCTCTCCTTCTTCGCACCACCCTCCACCCCGCTACCCTCCACTCCTCCTTCCTCCACCCCGCTACTCTCATACTGCCCTCCACCCTCCCCTCCGCTACACCCCACTCGACCACTCTCATGCTGCGCATATTCGCTCCGTAGTACCGCACCGGCAAAACGCTCGGCAGCGGCACATACGCGATCGTGAAAGAGGCGGTGCACATCAAGACGGGCAAGTATTTCGCGTGCAAGGTCATCAACAAGAAGCTCATGGAGGGGCGCGAGTATATGGTGCGCTGATTCCTTGCTCCCCCTCCTTTCGTTGCTTCTTTCTGTTTTCTTTCGTTCCTTCGATCCTGTTTCTCTGTCGCTCTTCTCCGAGGATAACGAGAACGAGGAAGGAGAACGAGGACTCGCGCTAACGCTGCTCGCCGCAGGTCCGCAATGAGATCGCGGTGCTCAAGCGCGTCTCGAAGGGGTATCCGAATATTGTGACTTTGCATGATTATTTCGAGGTGCGCGCCCTTGCTTTCCATACTCTACTGCTTGCTCACCGTTGACTTCTCCATTGCTTATTCACTTCACATTACGCCTCCCCTCGCTACTCTATGCTACACTCGTGAACTCGCTCGCTACCGCTGCGCCACACTGCATCTCATTGCATCTCGCTCACTGTACTCGCTACACCACTGCGCTACGCCACACCACACTGCATCTCGCTCACGATTTGCCGCTTACTCAATGACTCGCGCTCGCTTCGCTACGCCACGCCACGCCCGCTTCGCTGCTCACGCTTCACGCTCACCGCATGTCGCTACCCCTCGCTCGCCACGCCATTTCAATGCTCGCTTTGCTCACGCTTCACGCTCACCGCATGTCGCTACCCCTCGCTCGCCACGCCATTTCAATGCTCGCTTTGCTACCGCTTCACGCTCGCTCACCCTACGCTACGCTCGCTCACCCTACGCTACACTCGTAAACTCGCCCCGCCGCCACACTCGTAAACTCGCTATCGCTTCGCTCTGCGCGCATAGACGGCGCACAACCTGTACCTCGTCTTCGACCTGTGCACGGGCGGCGAGCTGTTCGACCGGATCTGCGCAAAGGGGAATTATTACGAGGCGTGCGTTCTTCTCCTTTTCCTCTCCCCTCATCCTCCTGTTCCTGTTTTTTTCCTTACAAACACTAATGTGTGATGTGGTTGGGGCTCGCAGGGACGCCGCGGACCTCGTGCGCACGATCTTGAAGGCCGTGCAGTACATCCACGAGTGCGGGATCGTGCATAGAGGTGCGTTCGTCCGTTGATCTCCTGACGGTTTTGTTTGCTCATTCACGCTCTTGCCCCCCCCCCCCCCCCCCCCCCCCCTGTCTTTTGAATTGACAATCGCCGCCACATCCGCACACCCTCGCACACCCTCTCGCCACGCTCGCCGTCACGCCCGCCATACCGCTGCATACAACCTCTCGCCACTCCTCGCCACCGCACGCACGCACCCCTACCCTCCCCGCCACACACCCTTACCCACTGCACTGTCACTGCTACGCCCACCCATCACACCCTCTCGCTTCACTCGCTATCCACCCACCCACTCCCGCCCCTCCTCCCGCCACCGCCGCTCACCTCACTACACTCGCTTACGCTCACCAGACCTAAAACCCGAAAACCTGCTCTTCCGCACGAAAAAAGAGGACGCGGACATCATGATCGCCGATTTTGGGCTGAGCCGCATGATGGAGGAGGAGAAGCTGAAGACGCTTACTGAGATCTGTGGGACGCCTGGTGTGCGTTCTCTTCTCTACTTCCTCTTTTCTTTCTTCTTCGATTTTCGGGGTTTTTTTGATGCCTCGACTTCGTCTTCGTGCGCGTGGCTGACATTCGTGGTGGTAGTACATGGCGCCGGAGATATTCTTGAAGAGTGAGTTGCACGTTTCGTTCTTCGTACAGTACGAACCCGTACTGATGGTGGTGGTTGGTGGTGTGTGTAGCGGGACACGGGAAGCCGGTGGACGTATGGGCCATGGGCGTCATCACGTATTTCTTGCTCTGCGGTCAGTTCTCTCCCCTTTCCTCCTCTCTCCTTCCTCTCCTCCCTTCTCCCCTTCCCTCCTTCCTCTGAGTGCTTGAGTTCGTACGCTGACGATCAACTTTGGGATGTTGACGCGATTGTGGATTGATGTTGGTGATTGGTGATGATTTGGGAATTTGGTGGTGAATGGGGGATAGGATACACGCCGTTCGACCGGGACACGCAGCAGCAGGAGATGGAGGCGATCATTGCCGGGGATTATAAGTTTGAGCCTGGTAAGTGCGCTCGTATCTTGTATCACCCCCTCTCATCCACTCACCTCTCATCTCTGCTCACCCTCACCTCTTACCCACCTCACCCACCTCTCACCTCCACTCACTTCTCACCTCCGCTCACCCTCACCCACGCGTCCGCGTCCGCGACCGCCACCTCCACCTCCTCCTCTCCCATCTCCTCCTCCCCCACCTCCTTCTCACCCGCCACCTCCTCACCCTCACCTCCGCTCACCCTCACCCGCCACCACCGCCCGCCACCTCACCCGCCACCACCGCCCGCCACCTCCCCCGCCCACCAACCCCACAGAAGAATACTGGGAGAACGTCTCCGAGACCGCCAAAGACTTCGTCCGCACCTGCCTAACCGTCGACCCCACCCGTCGACCGACCGCCGCAGAGGCCCTGCAGCACAAATGGCTCGCGGACACGCAACCTCATTTCGTGGAGGACGGAGAGGG
This sequence comes from Trametopsis cervina, assembly GCA_022385755.1. Classification (NCBI taxonomy): domain Eukaryota; kingdom Fungi; phylum Basidiomycota; class Agaricomycetes; order Polyporales; family Irpicaceae; genus Trametopsis; species Trametopsis cervina. Next base: position 473,152 of record MU278365.1, on the reverse strand, counting down.
ACGCATGGCGGATTTGTTGCCGGGAATCGTGAAGGCGTTCGATGCGAGGAAGACTTGTAAGTGCCCTTTCCTGTTCCTGCTTTCCTCCTTTTCTTTGGCTCTTGCGAGTCCGAGAGTGAGAGAGGGGTAAGATGTGAGTGTGCTGATAAATTGGGGTGGTAGTCCGGAAGGCGGTGTTCTCGATGATGGCGATGAAGCGCATGTCGATCCTCGCGTCGCAGCTCGGGCCGCTCGCGCAGTCCCTCGGGGACAACATCGCGCAGTACAAGGAGGAGTCGGAGAAGGAGATCGTCGACGAGGTGCGTTACTGTCTTTCTTTTCTTCTATTCTCTCTTCTCTTCTTTCCGTTTTCGAGAGCAGAGGCTGATGAGGGTGGTGTATAGGGCCGGGACGTGATGCATTTCCCCTCGGAGGACCACGCCGAACATGGAGAAGAGGGCGAGGGCGCACCGCTCGAGGCGGGGCTCGCGGGGCTCTCTGTTGGGGCGCAGAAGGAAAAGTAGACGGATGCGGGTTTGGTGCAGCGAAGATGAGAATGGGAAATGTAGTGTACATATATCTAGCTAGCGAGCATGCTTTTCTTTTTCTTTTCACTTCTTTACGGTGTGCGACGCGACGTACAATCAACATCTTTCAGTCGTGCAAAGCAGCTGCTTTTCTGTTTTCTAAAAAAACAGCCTGTCACGCGTTTCGCGGGACGCGTCGCGTCGATCGATGAAGATAAGCGTCGGTAGCGGAGAGCGGATCTCTGCGTCGCTTATCCATCCCGCCTCCTCTCCTCGCCTCCTCTCTCCCTCTCACCCTCACCGTCACCCCACCTTTCTCTTCCCCACCCTACAGCACCCAACACAAAGCAAAATGACCACCGCACCAGACCCAACCCCCGCGCTCAAAACCCTCCACACGCTCCTCCCGCCCTCCCTACGCGCCCCCCGCGTCGGGATAGTATGCGGGTCCGGGCTGAGCACGCTCGCGCGCAGTCTGCGGGACGTCGTGGAGGTGCCGTATGAGGTGCTTGAGGGGTTTGCGAGGAGTACTGGTGCGTTGGTTTCTTAGCTGTTTTCGTGAATACGTGATTGACGTGGTTTGCTATGTTTGTGTGGACTGACTCGCTGTGCCTTGCTGCGCTCGTGTGACGAACTCGTCGACAGTACAAGGCCACCGGAGCGCACTCGCGTTTGGGCTGATGGGTCCCGGGGACGGCGTGCCCGTCGTTGCGATGCTCGGACGTGTGCGTGCCTACCTCTTTTCTCCCCATCCACATCGTGCAATGCGCTGACGCTGACACTGACGCGCCGCACAGTTCCACGCGTATGAAGGACACCCGCTGTCATCCGTCATCTTCCCCGTGCGCGTCCTCGCGGCGCTGGGCGTACGTGAGCTCATCAGTGCGTCCTCCTCCTCCTTCGCTCTGTCCATCCTCCTACCTTGCGACGTGGTGTGAGACTGAGGCTGATTGGTGGATGATGCAGTCACGAACGCAGCGGGCGGCCTGAACCCCGACCTCCCAGTCGGATCGAGTACGTCCCCTCCTCCTTCTCTTCCCTCTCCCACTCACCCTCACCCTCACGCCCCCCCCCAGTCGTCGTAATCCAAGACCACCTCGCCCTGCCAAACCTCACCGGCCCGCTCAACGCGCTCTTCGGCCCCGCCCTGCCCACCCACACGCGTTTCCTCCCGCTTTCCACCGCCTACTCCCCGCGTCTCGCGCGGCTCGCCTTCCTCTCCGCGCACTCGCTCAACTTCGCTCCGGACGCGCTGGCAGAGGGCGTGTACGCGTGGGTGTCGGGCCCGACGTACGAGACGCCGGCGGAGGGCCGGTTTTTGCGCGCGGCGGGGGCGGACGTGGTGGGGATGAGCACTGTGCCGGAGGTCGTTGCGGCGTGCGCGGAGGGGCTTGAGGTGCTTGTGTTGAGTCTTGTCACGAATGGGGTGGATGCGACGCCTAGGAGGAGCGTGAAGGCGGAGGTGGAGGCTGAGGTGAGTCTTTTCGTGCTTGTTTGAGTGACAGGGAGGCAAGCGGGCTGATTGGGGGGATAGTTGGCGGGACGGAAGGTGGATGTAAAGGAGGGGAAGACGGTGAGCCACGAGGAGGTGCTTGAGGTCGGACGGGCAAAGGCGGAGGAGATGAGAAGGCTCGTCGAGCGGATCGTGGAGATGGTGCATGAGTCGTGAGTTAGGCGGATAGGAGACCGGAGGGCCGACGACGACGACGAGCAGAAAGGCCAGGCATTGTCATTGTGAGCGGTGATATCATATTCGATACAGGCCGCAAGTGAGTACAGTACACATGAACGCTACGCTACGTAGACGGGTGGAATTAATTATCATGTCACAACGACACAGCTGCCTGCTGGAGTTGCTCGCGGTCGTCGAGGTTTTTCATACAGGTAAGCAAGGTAGACTACGATACGGTAGGACGTTCGGAGCTCCAAACGACGGGTGGGAAATTTCTGGTCCCTGAATTCGCGTCGAACGGTGAGTGGCGTCCGTCCACCTTCAAGTTGGAATCGCAACTCAACGTACCGCGTCTCCACGTCTCCGTCACTCTTTCTCTTTCTCTTCCTGCAGCACAGTTATCAGCCGCATATGAAGAAACGCGGCGTGACGGTGATAGTCGTGTGCGACGACGAGGACGTCCCGGAGTATGCGACGCAGCATATCGACAGTGGACGCGTGACGAGCTTCATCGCGAGCGAGGTTGGCAAGGTGCGGGTACACTTACTTTCTCCCATAGCCTATAGCCGATATTCTATTCATCTGTGTTTCGCTCGCAGCGGTTCGTGCTCGAGGTCGTGAACGACACCGACAACGGCTTCATGGCGAACATACTGTGCGACGGCGCGCTCGCGGGCAGCTGGTTCTTGGACCCGCATGAGCAGTCCGGGCTGTGGGACGGCGTGCTCGGTGAGGGCACCGCTGTGAGGCCGTTTTTGTTCTCGAGGCTGCCGTTGAGTGGTGAGTGTTGTGGTGTGGTATGGTATATCGTTTGGTTGAGCTGGAGCGATGTGGCAGACGCAGACGCAGACAACGAAGAAGGCGGTGGTGGGACGACGGTTAAGGAAGAAGAGGAAGAAGTCGGGGGTCTTGTGACGGATAAAGAAGATGGAGAAGAACAAGGAGAAGGAGAACAAGGAGGAGGAGGAGGAGGAGGAGATCAACTAAGTCACCGCACACGCATGTCAATGGGCATCATCGACGTCTGGTTATACCGCTCGTCGCTGGAAGCTCCAGACCCCACGCGCCCCCCACGCGAGATATTCGCCCCGCATTTAGAGGTAGACGAAACGAGCAACAGGGGCGGGATAACGTACGTACGCACCGTCCTTCTTCTTTCTTCTTCTGTCGGAACATGAATGCTCATTTTTCTCGTTCGTATGTAGATTGGGAGACCCGATCGACGGCGGACCCGTCGAGAGCGTGCTCTCCACGCCCCATTATGCGATCGACCCGAGAGAGAAGCCGTACGCGCGCTTCTCGTGGTGCTATCGTCCCAAAGGTCTGTCTGTTCGTCGTACTTATTCGTTGCCCGGCTTTGGTGGAGATATGGTATTGTGGTTAACGGACTGACGCACGGGGTGGGTGTGAACAGAGTACTTGCAGGCGCAGGGTATCATCCGCCCCCCCGGCCGCCGCGGGCGCGGGCGCAATAGCAAATCGGATGTGCGACGGAAGCAGAAGCAAAAGCAGGGAACACGCGCGGGTAAGTCGGCGCTGGATATCAAGCTCGAAGCAGTCGAGGTGGACGACGGCCCCGAGGATCTCATGAGTGTACTCGTACGTACGCTTTGATATCCGTATTCTATTCTCTGAAGTTCGGCTTATCATTATTTGTGAGCAGTACCTCGCGAACCTGGCGGCCGCTGCAGCCGAAGACCGGGACGAACACGAAGAGGAAGACGGAGATGGAGATGGAGAGCAGAGGCGTGCGAAACGGCCGCGCGTCGAGGCTGGGTCGTCTGCCCCTGCGCGTAGGAGCGAGCGCCTGCGCTCGAGGCCGCCTCGAAGCTCGAGCAAGATTTCCCCATGATGATGATGCGGCTTGATTTTGGCAGTTGGATGTGTAGTGCAGTGAAGTCAGGTCCGGTTATGACTATGACTATAACTATAACTATAACTATAATGCATGCTTGGTTACATTTACATGCATGACCGACAGCTCTACTAATCCTAATCTTGACACTCAGTCCACGATCTTCCGTGCGCGAACTGCGATAAGTCCAGTTCTAGGGTTCGCGCACTGATGATCCAGTTGTTTCCCGGTTTGCGGAGACCAGTACGGTAGTCAGGCGCGATCCAGAATAGTAGCTCACGGTTGGGACCAAGCAACCAGCCGTCTTCCATCGGCGAAGAGGCTGTGTATGGCAATGCCTGCACATTGGAGGAGGCAGCAGCAGTGTCTGGTTGCAACGAAGGGATGATGTCAGTGTCTGGTTGATACACAACAAGGTGGGTACCTACCATAGGAAACATTGTCGACATCTGTCGGTGTCTGCCACGCCCTAATGGCATCATGGGTACCAACAAAGATCTGCTGCCCGTCAGGAGAGAAGAGAGCAGAAATGATGCTGCCTGTGTGTGCAAGAGGACGGCCAATAGCCTCCTGCGTTGTGGTGTCCCATTGTCTCACTGTCCCGTCGTGGGAGCCAGAGACGATCCGCCCTCCATCAAGCGAAAACGCGACTGTCTGTATTCTGGATGTATGGCCAGTCAAGGGTCCGCCTACCAGTTGCCCTGTCTTCAGCTTCCATACGCACACTGTGAAATCCTCTCCACCAGTCACCAGCTGCTCCCCATCCGGGGAAAATGCAACCGACCAGAATTTGTGAGTACGCTCGGTGAGAGGGCTGGCGATAGGCTCCTTTGCGGCAGCATTCCACAGCCGCAATGTGCCATCGCCGAGTTCTGCAAGGGCCGTCTTCCCGTTAGGTGAAAATGCGACTGATTTGACTTGTTCTGTTGTGCGAGTGACAAATTTGCCATCTCGTTCACCAGCTGGTTGCCGCATTCCATCGCAAGACCGTCCCATCCAGTGAGCCCGAGATAATCCACCGTCCATCTGGCGAAATGCCAACAGACCTGACTTCTTTCGTGTGACCATGGAGGGGCCTAATTCCGGTCCCTGTTACGGCATCCTAATGCATCACCGTGCTATCGGCAGAGCCTGAGACATCAAGGGCGTGCGGCAAGGATTTGAGGACGCTGGCGGCCAGGGAAACGGATGGAGCCCTGTCATGATTGGCCACTGCGCTTCTCCGTCCGCAGCCAGCCATCTCTACTCAAATGGCAGATCTGGACAGGTAATCTATCCATCCACGCCCATCTGTCGCTTGAACTACGTCTGTTGGTCTGAAGGGACTCGATGGATTGGGACAGTGTATATATGCTCGCTCATATCATGTAGCTTTTATGCACTAGTCCGCCATCCACTCGCCACGCGTCATTGCCTTCTCGACGGGACATCCACCTCATCACTGTGAGCGCTTCAACAACAAACGAACAACGACCACATCCACCCGTCTCCATCACTCTCCACCACTCACGCTCACGCTCATCACCACTAACGTACAGCACAGCACAGCACCTCTTCACTTCCCCACGTCGGACATATGCAGTGCCCACGATCTGCGGGAACCCCCGCTCCGCCGATGTCGATGACGATCCCACGCTCGAGTCGATAGAGTTTGTGTTCTTCGTACCGCCGGGTGCGTGGGTGCGAACGAAGCACCCCGCCACGCCACGCGCGCAATCTTTTCTGATTCGCTTTGACGTCGTCTCTCCCGAGCGAGCGATATACATATCCATGGCCCCGCATTGCTCTCGCCCGACTGCGCCCCTCGTCCTCGACCCCGTCCTCGTCCCCTCCGATGAACCTCACAGTCTATGACGTCCCGCGTCCTGTCGTCATCGTCCCTGTGCGCAGCGCCGTGCGTATCCGTGTTCTCCTAATCTAATCCTAATCCTCTGCACGCTGATGCTTACCAACCCAACCTGTTGTTCGTTTGCGTGCAGGACATCGTCTCAACCACTATCGTAGCTTTTGCCACTCTTCTCGTGAGTTCCCCTCCCGCGCTTTGCACTCTCTTACGCATACATTTCGCAGGTGTACGACATCCTGTGCACGTTCCCCGAAGAGGTACGCCCTCCCTTACACCCACCCGCCATCTCGCGCACAACGCTAATGGATGGATATGGATGCGGCAGGTGACACTGGTATGGTCCCACCCATGGAGCATCCGCTCGTGGGTGTACATCCTCAACCGCTATCCCCCGCTCATCGACACCTTCCTCTCCATGCGCCGTACGTTTCATCCATCCATCCATCTTCCCTTTCCCGCTTCGTCTTTCGCACCCAGCTAAGCGAGCGTTATGTCATTGCAGTTCTCACGACGATCCAGCCGCCTGACGTACGTCCCTCCCCTCCTCCTCCCCTCCACTCATCATCGCCTCCTCTCGACTGCCTTCTCCTTCGAAAACGTACACTGAACGCTGAACGCTGCCCGTAGGTATGCGAACGCGACTTCAAAGTCGTCACCTGTAAGAATCCCTTCCTTTGCCCCCCCCCCCCCCCCCCCCCCCCCCCCCCCCCCCACCCCACTGAACGCATAATGTGGGACAGGGATGATCGTCTCCGGCGTCATCCTCGCAGAATGTACGTCCCCCTTTCTCCTCCTTTGTTTATGCACTCACCCACGCTAACCAAACCGCTCGACACGTTACAACCCGACACTCACGACACGAAAACGAAAACGAAAACGAAAACGACACGAACCTAACGCACCCGCACTCGTGATCACTTACTCGCCTGACATGAAAACGCGCATACAGCGATACTAATGCTGCGCACATACGCCATCTTCGAGCGCAAACGCTGGATATCCATCTTTCTCCCCGTCCTGCTCCTCGTACGTCCCCTCCCTGTCTCCTCCTCTTTCCTGTCTTCTTTCCCTCGCCTTTCCCTCTCCCTTCCCTGCGCTTCCCTTCCTGCGTTTCCCTCCTTTCTTGCGCATATAAGCGCATACAAGTATGCGACCGCTGACGACGCGGCGTGGTGGTGTAGGCAGTGACAGTCCCCTCATGCGTGATCGTCAAGCTCGAGCTCGACACCGTTAAATGTACGTCCTCCCCTTCCCATCCTCTCCTTTCCATCTCCCTTTCTTCTCCCTCTCCCTCCTTCCCCCGCCCTTCTTACTCCACAATCTCGCCTTCCTCTCGCCAATCTCCTCTCCCCTGCTCCTCCCTCTCCCCTTCCCATACTCCATAACTCGCCTATCTCTCTCCTCCCCTCCCCTCCTCCTCCCTATGCGGCCCATCGTCTACAACTTCGCTAACCTCGCTGACCTCGGCACCCAGACGGGATCCCCCCAAGCGGGATATACAGCGGGTGCGCGCTCGCGCGCCCGACGTCCGTCATCATATTCGCGGCGTATCTGCTCGTGCTGTGTTCTGAGACTAGTGCGTTTTCCTTTTCCTTCCTTCTCGTTTTTTTCTCCTTCCTTTCCTCGTTTTTTTTCCCCTTGCATGGCATTCGCTCACGCTCATGCTCGTACTGACAGTAATAGTCCTCCTGACGATTTACAAAGCCGCGCGAGACCGTACGTCCTCTCCTTCCTTCTCCCTCGCCATCCTATCCCTCTCCTCCTCCTCCTCCATCCTTCCACACGCGTGCTACGCACGCACGCCCACGCTAACGCTAACGCACCTGTAGTGCGCCACTGCCGCGCCCCGCTCGTGCTCAACCTCTATCGCAACGGTGAGTCCTTCTCCTCCTCTCCTACCTCTCCTACCTCTCCTACCTCTCCTTCTCTCTTCCTTCTCTCTGCTCTTCATCTCTTCCCCTTACCTCACTGACACTCTTCCTTTCGCTGCCTCACTGACTAACTAACCCTCTCTTCCTCGCCTCCGCTCGCCTTTCGCCTCCACCTCGCTGACATTGATGCTGACGCATCGTCGACACGAACAGGGATGATATTCTACGTATACACACTCCGTACGTCCCTCCCGCCCTCTCTCTCCTCTCCTCTCCCTGCGCTCTCCTCTCTTCTCCCCTCCCTCTCCTGCCCCTTCTCGTCTACCAGATGAACTCGCTGACGCGCCGCACAGTGATATCCCTCGCAAACGTGATAGTCCCCGTCGCAGGCCCCGTACGTCCTCCTTCTTCCTTCCCCTCTTTTCCTTCTTTTTGTTTTTTTGTTGGGTACGAGCTGATGGTGTGTGTGATGGTGTGGGTAGGCGTCGTTGGATAATTGGTTGGCTACGTACGTCTCTTCTTTCTGTTCATATTTTCCTCTGTTCTCACATCTCTCCCCTTCACTTCACTTCGCCCACCTTCGCTTATGCTTCCCCCACTCACCCCCTCCCTTCCCGCTCATGCTTCCCTCCCCTCCCTCTCCTTATCCCCCTTACCCATTCGCCCACACACACCCTTTAACACGTATTTACCTATATTCGCTCACTCCTTCCTCCCAAACAGCCCCCAACGCGTCCTCCACAGCCTCTTCTGCGCACGCGTCCTCCTCTCCATCCTCCGCTCCGGCAACACCGCCGCGCACGACACCTCCCAAGCCTCCGATTCGTCAGGTGGGACCTCTTTGGGGTTTCAGCGTGGTTCGTTGGGGTTTCGGCATGGTTCGTTGGGGTTTCGGAATTCGCAGTCGGCAGGGCGGTCGGGGGAGGAAGACGGCGGGACGTCGCTGGGGTTTCGGAACCCGCAGTCGCAGTCGGGGGAGGATTGGGAGGCGGATGGAGATGCAGAAGGGAAAAAGGCGGGCACAGGGACAGGGACAGCGGCGGGTGAGGAGCTCGAGTTAGCAGAACTTGAGATGAATGACAATGCGAGGCAGGCTGGGCCGTCGTCCTCGCGTGTAGGTGTAGGGATCGCGTAAGGCGTGAGGTGTCCTGCTTGTGTTTTTATATCGTGTATATTTAGATAGACGCAAAACCAAAACGGCGCGTTGAGCGCGAAGTGCAGCAAAAAGAAAAGGGTATTTGAGATTCGATTCCAAGATGGTATACAGGTGAAGGTACGTGTACATGTGAGATATCCAGCACAGAAGACAAGAAAATAACAGAGCAGCAACGCGAAGCAAGAGAGATCAAGAAGCAAGAAGGGGAGGAGCATATAATCGAAGCAGTTTCAGTAGCAGCATAAAATCAGAATGGAACAGCATAGCGCATACAAACGTAAAAGTCCGCGTCACATCACATCAAAATCGTGTACAAAACCAAATTCGTGAAATCATCATCAACATCGCGTCGTCTTTACTGACGATAGAACGACGCCGCGTCGAGTGGCGGCGCGATCAGCCCGCCTCCTGCACCTACGTCCGGCGGTGCGTTATCGAACGTGTCATCTACGTCGAGTATCAGAATCAGCACCACGACAGAGTGAAGAGAGGAGAGAAAGGTACGCACGCGTCCACTCAGGATCAGGGTACATGAACCCACCAGCCCCGTCGTTCTTCCGGCGTCCGCGCCACGCCTTGTGCAGGTCTGCGTCGCTGCGCGATACGTGGATCGGTGGCGGCGGAGGCGCGTCTGCGAACTCGTCGCCCCTGCAAGCAAGCAAGTTATCGTCAGCTTTAGTCTCGTCTAAAAGACGGGGAAGGAAGAAGGAGAGGGATGGACGGATGGATGGATGGAGGGACGCACCGCAAGTCTCCAGCCTCGTAATCGTGTTTGTGCCGACGAAGAATATCGATCTGGCGATCGAGCCTGCTCTTCTCTTCTGCCTTCTCTTTGATCTCCTGGAAGAGCTGCAGCATCTCCGGCGCGAGGTTCTTGCAGAAGTCCGTCAGATGCTGTTCAACGGCAACGTCAGTGTCAGCGTCGAGTTGAATCGGACAATAGGATAGTGCGATGGGGGACGTACGTTCTCGGTGTTGTACGGCACCTGCTCCTGCGCCGTCGCGCGCACCGCCTCGATCGTCTCCGCGAGCTGCCGCACACCCTGCGAGTCCAGCATCTTCGTCAATTCATCCAAGTACTACCATACCAAACACACCACCCCTCTGCATCAGCACACGGAAAGAAACTCGAAAAAGGAAAGAACGTACGAAGGAAATGTTGAACGTGACCTGCTCCTGGATCGACACGCGCATCGCGCTCAGGAGCTCCGCCTGCTGTTGTGCGCCGATCGACTCGAGCAGCTTCCCCAGCTCGTCGAGACACTAAGCGCACAGTGTTAGCCAGTTACGCACGCAAAAGAGAATGTGAGGACGTACGGTGGTGACAAGCACGGTCGCCTGCTCCTCGATCGTGCCGCGCACGTTCGCGACGATCTCTTCGTGCTGGCGCGCGCCCTCCGTCTTCAGGTCTGGTGCATTGCGTGGCGTCAGTAGAGGGACGGCGCACATTAAACGATAACTCACCTTGCTCGAGCGCGTCGATCTGCTCCTGCACCTGCGCCTTCAGCACGGCCATGTGCTGCTCGAACAGGCTCTCGACCGCTGTAGCACGTCCCAGCTTAGCATCGCACCAACACCGCACGAAATAGATCGCGGCACTCACTAGGCTTCGCAGCAGCCTCCGCGAGCTCGAGCGCATGCTGCTCCCTATCCCGTATCGCATCCTCGTCGAGCTTACCCAGCTGCGCCTCAACCGCACCAAACTTCTCTCCAGACGCCTCTGCCATCTTCTCCAACCGCCCTTCGAGCCCCGCGAACTGCTCGTCCGTACGGCCCTCGACGTCCGCGAACCGCGTCTCCACGCCTGCATATCGCTCCGCCGCGTCCGTCGCCATCTTCTCGAGGCTTGCGGCTGTCGCCTCCAGCTTCGCATCCACGGCGCCGAACCGCTCCGTCGAGACCTCCGCCAGCTCTCCCAGCTTCGTGTCCACTGCAGAGAACCGCTCCGTCACGTCGCCGTTCCACTTCTCGAGCTTCTCGTGGATCCCAGTAAGCTGCTGCTGCTGCGCGTCGGCCAGCTGGCGCACCTCGGCTCGATCCGCCTCCCGCCGCTCGGCCTCTTCTGTCGCACGCAGCTGCCTATCTTGTTCGCGCTCGACGCGGAGAGTAGCGAGCTCTACGGTGAGCTCCTTGATGCGCGCGTCGTGCTGCTCGGCGTTGAGGAGCTCGCGCGCAAGGGCCGCTTCTGCCTGCTCGCGCTCGCGTCGCACCCGTTCTGCGTCGTCGACTTCGCGCTGGGCCTTCTCCTGCTCGCGTTCTGAGCGTAGGACAGAGAGCTCCTCCTCCAACGCACCGATACGCGCGTCGCGGTCCGCCGCTGCGTCTTGCAATGCGCGTTCTCGCTCGTCCCACGCAGCTTGTCTGTCGGCCTCTTCCGCGGTACGTCGTTCGTCGTTGGCGTCGCGATCAGCCAACACCTGCGCCAACTGCTCTTCGAGTGCCTTGATCCGGCCCTCCCGCTCTGCACTGATTGCTGCCAAAGCGTTCTCCCGCTCAGCCAGCGCCGCAGTCCTCTCTCGCTCTTCCCCAACCTGGCGTTCGAGCTCGGCGTCGTGCTCGGTACGCATCTGGGAGATTTCCTCTTCGAGAGACGCTATACGTGCATCGCGTTCCGCCATGGTCTGCTGTTGTTGAAGAGCGGTTTCTGTCTGCGCTTTAACACTTTCCTCCTGCGCCACTTCCAGCTGCGATATCGTCGCTCGGTGTTCTTCGAGCTGACGTTCGCTTTCCTCCCGTAGCGCCACCAGGTCCCGCTCAAGAGACTGAATTCGAGCTTCGTTGTCGTTAGTGGAGTCAGAGAACGCCTTCTCCCGTGCAGCCATTATATGATTACGATCGAGGTCCTCGAGTTCCCGTTGCTTTCGAGCTCCCTCCTGCTCACGACGGATGTCTGCCAGTTCTTGCTCGAGCTGGCGAATACGTTCATCTCTGTTCTCTGTCTGAGACGCCAAATCAGCCAACGTCTTCTCATAGTTCTCGCCTTGTAGGGCACGGGACTTTTGCTCTTCTTCTTTTTCAGCTCGTAGCGCTGTTAGCTCTTCCTCCATCGTCGCAATTCGAGAATCTTGGTCCGCCTTCTCCTGCACATGCGCAAGATCCTGGGCCTCGTCACGAGCCCTGCGTTCTGCCTGTTCTGCGTCCCGAGCTTCCTTCTCTTGCGCTAGTTCCGACCGGATCGCCTGCAGCTCGTCTTCCAGAGCTCGAATCCGTGTATCACGCTCAGAAATGGCCTCCGTTTGTGAGGCGGACAACTCGGACTCCTTGGCCCGGATCTGCTCTAACTCGCATTCCAGCTCGTGTATCCTCGCGTCACGGGCAGTCACATCCCGTTCCCTCTCGCTTGCGGCCTCTGTCAGAGCACGTTCACGGAGGGCCTGAGCTTCCTCTCGGTCTACCTTTGCGGCCTCTCGTTCGCGTGTGCACTCGTCCAACTGGCGCGTAATATCTTCCCGTTGCATCCGCACAGATTCCAGCATGGCTTGCGCCTCCTTTGAGGCGGCTAGGGCACCCTGGGTGGCATGTCGCACCTCCTCGACCACTTGCTTCAGATCGGTCGCGGCGCTGTAAATTGAAGCTCCTAATACGTGAGTGGGCTCAGAAACATCGTGCTTCATTTCATCTGCCTGAACAACCAGATCTCTCGGCTTCGAGTCGTGCAAATCTTCCACTGGGGCGTGATGGAGAGTTGGGTTCAGTTCAGCCTCTGAGTCAACGCCCGAGTCGTCGAGAGTCATGAGAGGAGAACTGACACCACGTTGGACGGCATCGTGCGCAGGAGTGTTAGACCTCAATGGCGTTGTAAGACCTGTGCGATATTAGCCTACGGGGCCAGACAGTGGAGGAGAGTGCATCACCTGACATATCAGAATCAGAAGCCCCATCGCTGTCGCCGCCTATGGATGGCTATCGTATCAAAGAGCCGCAAACAACATAAAGCGGACGTACTGGTATGAGCCTGTTGCATGGTCAGATATACATGGCCTAAATAACCCCAGAAATGTCATTCTCTGGTAGACAGTGTAGCGTGGACAGCAATACTCACCTGGGTGTACGAATTCTGCCTCGAGCTTCTTCGGTTCCATCTCAGGACCGGCTTCCTCCACCTCATTTGGCCTTTCAAATGGATGCGGTGAGAGAGACAATGTAGTCACAGGTGCAGCAGAAATAGGAGCTATCTCATCTTCCGCTGTCGTATCGCTCTGACCTATATCGTGCATATGCTGCACGGGTTGGGGTGACAGAGAAACGCTTCTGGGGGATGGATCGGGATCTAGGACCGTAGGGCTCGTAGGATGAGGGAGGATGTCACTGACAGCTCCTTCCATGCGCGGGGATGTGTGAACAGCATGTGCTGGAAGCGCGGTCGTGTCTAACTGCACAGAGCGGACAGTACAGGAAGGGGAACTCGACACAGCTTGGGTTTCGGAGACTTCATGTCCAAGGTTGCGCATGTTCACTGCGTCTTGCGCCTCATCTATATACGTGGGTATCACCGGACTTGAAGGTTGACTCGGCATTGCGGGTACAACTGGCAGGGCAGGCATTGCAGAAAGGGCGGGTGTATCTGCGAATACTGGGAGGTTCAAAGGCTGAGGTGACAGGTACATAGGTGACGGTGGCAATGGGATCATCGTTTCTTGGAAAACTGTGGGTAGTACGGATGCATCGTACATAGACCGAAGGGGGGCATCACGGAGTGTCGGAGTAATAGACGAGTCTGAAGCACTGAGTGTTGGAGACATCATTGCCGGAGGGACCACAGACAACTCTGTAAACATAGGGTCGAGAGATGGCACGACCGCAGGCGAAGACATGAACACAGGCTGTGGCATAGTGGTATGAGCGAAAGGGTATGGGGGTAGACTAGGAAACAACGCTGGCTGGGGGAACGCAGATTGGGCCATTGCTGGTGTAGGAAAGAATGTCGGCTGCGGGGCATTCTCCGATAGCCTATCAGCATAAGCTCAAAGTTGCACGAAGACATAAATTCACCATATGACCGGGATGCGCTACAAACCCAGGGGGCGTAGAATACAATTGAGGATGAGCCGAAGGTGAAGATCCAGGGACTTAAGAATATTAAACTAACTATAATATAGGATAAGAGTAATGGCTCACCAGCGGTATGAGTTACTGCAACATGAGAAAGCATAGCTTTCAGTTGTGCAATACTATTCATGATCTCGTCTTGAGCAAAGCGATACATTTCCTGCACGCGCATAACAGTCTCCTCATGTGCGTAGCGGTAACCTTCATGTACCTTGCGAAGCTCATCATGGGCCATGCGATTCTCCTGAAAGAGATGAGACTTAAGATTGTCCGAAGCTTTATGACACTACTTACCTGGACTAGCAATGCAACATTTTCTAACGCAGGCGACAACCCAGATGTCACCTAAACAACATGGGTATACTGCTGCATGGTTAAGTAATGGGAGAAACTACGCACGAGATTCTTGACATGTGCAGAGAACGTCGGTTGATCTTGCATGAAGGTCGGGAGAGCCATGATCCGGGGGATGATGGACTCTTGGACCTCTTGATCTTTCATCACGCGATTTTGCTCAACATGTTCAGTATCAACGACCTGTATTTCCTGTAGTCTTAGAAATGAACATGTCGACATTCTCAGTAAGATGGGTTGTATACGCACGGCCTCTTTGACAATACTTTGTAAGGGTTCACCGAGCAGAGGTTGAAGAGACGTGTGCGGTGATGACGCTTCAAATCGTTCAGCCAAGGCAGGGTGGTCATATATCTGCTCAGCTACTAGTGCAGGATCAGAGGCGTCCACAGATTTTTCGCTGCGAGGTGGTGCTGGGAGCTCTGGTACCGTACTATCGACCGCTTTGTCAACCAAAGAGATCCTAGACAGAGGCGACGAAGCAACGTTATCAACTTGGGGCACAGGGCTCGTGGCTTGATGTATATAGTCTGGCAGGACCTCAGACAAGTTCGCCGATACAGATCGATCTGTCTGCTCCCTGATGGGTGAGATCAATTTAGCGAGTTGCCCGACGAAGGGCAGGCCAGCCCGGAGAGGAACAGGCATCTGGATAGCGATGGCATCAGTGTTCAGAGTGGACTGGGGGGCTTCCGCGCAGAAATCCGCTTGGTCGTTGGGAAGCTGAAGCAGAGGACCGCCGGCGAGAGAAGACATCTCATTGTCATCTGGAGAGAGGGAGCTATGAGCTGCTTTAGCGGAAGGCTTGTCCGAGGCTATCGCATTGTCCACTATGTCCGCAACCGCTGACTCTTGAACAGGCGGTGCGCTCGCAGATCGCACTGAACACATTTCATCTTCCTCGCTGAGGGCCGCAGTCGAAAGTCTCGTGGACAAACCTGAGGAGTCACTACCCCAAGAAGATATGACTCGTTCTAGGTGCAGAGTATCATGGTTAAGTTCCGCGTCGAGCTCGCTCAAATCATCAGAGTGATGAGAAGACAGGTACGACATTGTTTCCATGAGCGTGTCAGGTGAGGCAGCTTGGCGCGGCGGAGGCGTGAGGAGGATGGTATTGACAATCTGCCGAGACCTGTCGGTCATACCAGTATCCATGTCGCGATATGCTGAAGCCATGACGGGAGAGACGGCCTGGTCTTTGAATAGTACGGGAGGTGGAGACGTCGAACAGTCAACCATAGCAACCATAATCGGAGAAGTAGCAAAATCGACTTTGTGATTGATAGTCGGCATCGTGGAGATGGCTTTTGCTGCGATAGCCTCCTGTTCCAGACTATTCGGGCCTAGGAGTTTATCTTGAGGGCGAACGGTCTCTAGCAATTCTGCGAGCATGTTACGCAGCTCAAGATGGTCATTATTGATGACCACACCCATTCCATCCAAATGTTCTAAAATCCTCTCGGATTCTTGCGAATACGCATAGGAAAGCTTGTCCTTCAAGTCGGCAAGACGGCCCAGAGAATCTTCTTGGTCTTCCATCGCAGAGTCACTATTTCCTACGGATACCGACACTGAGTGACGGGTTGGTGGCGGAGACATGGGCAGCGGTATCATGTGTGGCGATAGCTGATAAACAATTTGTCAGAACAAACACTCAGGGACAAAGTGAAACTGACCGAAATATTCTCAGCTTGGCAGGCTTGGTCCATGAACACCTTCGTTGGTGCGATTGCATCGTTTATTACCGATTGGTGGAAGATCAAGGACTGGGTATCTACGGGCCTTGCCATTCCGACTTCGGAAGGATCGTGAACGATTGATTCACTCTCGTTGAGCGTATTGGAAGGGACACTCGGTGGCAGACTTGATAACCACGAGCTGGCAGTGGGCGTAAGGGCATCATCGGCCGAATCAGCATCCGAGGAAGTTGAAATCATAACATCTTCGGCAGGACGAGAAAGTAGGCTATTCGTTGTAACCCCAAGGGCACTGGCCTCCGGCTTCAATTCAGAAAGAGATGGGGACTGTTGAAGATCTGCGTATGTAGTGAAAGCGCGAGACTCGGAACGCAGGGATGGCGACGCGTTCAAGACTGAGGAATCGTAGGACTTATCGGTCTCGGTCGGCCACATCGACTCTACTAGAGAAGGACTGCGAACTAAATCCGGAGTAGCATCCGAGAGACTTCCACTGGTTAGAGACGGAACGGGTGTATGAGACTCCATGGGCGTGGGCGAGGAATCCACATGCTGCTGCTTAACTTCCTGTTCAGTTACGCGAGGCAACTGAGCCAAGGCAGGAACGGCGGCGGAAAGAGTGGATAGAACTTCGCTGAGAGGCGAATCTGGGATTCCCAATGCTCTTTCAGCCTCAAGTGGTTCAAAGGTAGGAAGGGGTGACACTCCGACCGATTTGGTAACAGGGGAGTAAACCGTCTCAGCAGGAGGAGGCAGAGGAATTTGCTCCACCGGCAGGCTTCCATCTATCTCTGGCTCCTCGATGTCGGCTTGAGTGGCTGCATCAACACGCAGAACAACTTGTGCCTTCGCAGTGACTTCATCTTCAGGCGGATTACCAGCCTGCACGCGTTCATCGGGTTCTGCTTGGGAGTTCAATACATCAAGGGTGGCTAAGACTGGCGTGGAGATTTCAGAATCTTTGCTTTCTTCGCCGTTCAGCGTCCCCTGATTGAGGGGTGCAATGGTAACCGCATCATCTTCAGCCTGGACCGTCTCAGCCTCTAGCTCTGACATAGTGCTAGTCATCGGAAGCTTTACGAGCCCCGGAGCATCTTCCAGATTCCGTTCAAGGATAAGAGATCGGTCGAGATTTTCTTCGTCGTCGTCATCCTCCGGGAAGGCAGATATTCCGGACAAGGATACGAAAGAAGCGGACGGACTGGACGCAGTAACGTAGTCCGAATCGGAAGCTTGGGTAGCCGGGGAGTCCAAAAGCTCATCTCGCGGCGCAAACGAAGCACGACCCTGGTGTACATCCTTGGTTTCGTTTGTTTGTCCCTGAGGCGACGGGTCAGAAACCGACCGTTCGGTAAACAGTTGAGCTTCTTCCACTCGGGGCTCTGCTGCCGGCTGCGAGTGAGTTGCGATTGCACCTGTGTGGCGATGGTATAGTCGATCACGACTATCTGTGGATAACGTGTCGGAGGCTGTAGTTGTGACGCAAGAATCACCTAAAAGCGACGCCGATGCAGTTCCACGGAATGACAACGTAGAAGCCACAATGTCGGTCCCGGTACTGGAACCGATTTCAAGGATAGTACGCGCACTTGCGGAGAGCGTGCCTGCAGAAGATGTTGTGTGAGAGCCCGGACTTGGACCATATGAGCGGGACAGCCGTGAAGGCGGTAGCTGAGAGTGGGTGCGTGACGGCGGTGAGACTTCCTTTGTAGCAGATTCTTCAGTATCTATAGCAATACTGGATACAGTGGAAGTAACAGTAGATCGCTCCAATGCTCTCGCCCGCCACGAGTTCACAGTCGCATCTATGGGAGGCGTCGCACTACGCAGGACACCTTCGGTAAGAGGCACCGTCGGTGTTGTGGGCCTTTGATCCCTGGAGCGTCTATCAGAGAGAGATTGGCTGATACTGGCAGGTGCCGATTGAAGTTGCGAGCTAATAACGCTCTCTGTGAAGGCCCATGAGGATGTTGTGACTGCGGGTGAAGCGGGTCGTTCATTCACCCGTTCAGAAGGAGTCATGCTGATGATCCCATTGAAGACGGTCCTACAGCGCGTGAAAGTGACTATCAAAGCGTGTATTTTATATATCGAGAAGATGACTCACTGAATCGAGTTGAACCAATCAAGCATCTCCACCCTGGTCTCGCAGCCTAGCCGTTCAATACTACTATCGCCGTATCCCAGCTCAAAGGTCTGCAGACGATGGCTTTCACCATCCCGCTCCACTCTGACGTCGCTTGCACCTTGAGCACGAGATGTCCGTATCTCAACGCAGCTCAACAGATCCAATTTCACCACGACCCGACCTCCAGAGGGTCCAACCCATGAGAGAAGCATCATGTGGGGGAAAAGGTATCCTTGAGCATAGCTCCAGGTGTACGGAGGCAGTCGGTGCACATTATAGTACCAAACCGGAGCCATGTTGAGAGGCTGCGCGAGGAAGCCATCAGACGTAGTTCAATTATGAAGTCCTGGATGCATACCTCTCCTGAGCCGCCATATTCCTGGACATCTAGAGGCGGTACCGCCATTATCGGCAAGCTGGGGACTTCCTCTACAGATTCATCATCTGAATGCTGTAAATCTAATTCAGACCCAGCCGGTGATGGACTGTTGCGGAGAGATTGCCTCTCTCTCTCTTTTCCTTTAGCTTTTGGGCTGCGGCGTGGTTGTGAAAATGCTGAACGAGGGGAGGACGCGGTCCGTTCTTTCATCCTCGGGGTACTAGGTGATCTCCGTCTACGTGAAGGCGAACGACTAGACATTGTGCTGATCCTGGAGCTGGCACTGGTGCCGGAAAATCCTACCAGTCCACCTATGGCTCCGAACAGCGCATCTGCATATCCGTTTCGTGTAGAGCCGGAGCGAGTATATCCTGTCGACCTAGAGACCACTGATCCCGAAACCGCTGAACCAGATTCGGATGCACTCTTCGCCGGACTTCGTGACCTCTCGCTCCCGAAAGACCAGCTGGATAGCGTCTTCTGGGAGCTGCTTCGCCACGAAGCGCCATCACTGCGACCGGCAGGCAAAGCTCCTGGCATACCAATGGGTGCCGAATTAGAATGAGACAATGGTTTCGTTGGGCTTCCTGGACGAGAATAAGCCATGTCCGCTGGCGCGGATGCTACCCGTGAGTGTGCCTGCTCCTCATAGAAGGCAATAAGCTCTCCTGCAGTCCGTCTAGTCCGTGAGACTGTCGCCTGAGGAAAACCTGGTGCATGGCCCGAGCGGTCTCCTGAGCTTGATGGGGTATATGAGCGAGAATACGAGAGAGGAGTGTTCTCAGTATACGTGGGCGTGAGTGTTGATCGGGAGAGGGTTCCACCAAGCTGTTCACTGGAGGAAGTGAGATAGGAATCCAAGTAAATGGGGGCATCTGCATCCGAATAAGATCGGCTTTGTGAACTGCGAGTAGGTGTCCTAGTATATTCGCCGGAGGTGGTGTGGATACCGTACGAAGACGAAAGCGTGGTGCTGCTTCGTGAGCGAGGGCTGCGTTGCACAGATAGCTCTGAGCTATCATCATCGTCTATGTTAGATATTTCATCAACCATCACAGCAATAGCTTCGCCTTCCGTCTCTCCGATAGACTGATTGTCTTGGTATGTCATAACTTCCGATCCATCATTTTCGCTTCCACACGACGACCCAGACCGTGAGTCTAGCTGGTGTTAGTATATCAGCACATGTTCTATAGACAAACATACCATGATTCGAGGATGGAGGCCATAGCGAGGTCAGAGCAGTGGTCGTAAAGGTTGAGAATGACGCGGTTCCAAATATCGGAGACGTTGGCCCAGCGGTGGACTCGGGATAAGAAGAGTCAGAAACTTCAGACATGGAGCAACGTGAGTGGTGGTCGTGAGATCATAAACCCTGGAGGGCAGTGGAACGGCGAGTGTTTACGAATGAACGAAAATTGGAGGCGTGATCACGGTGCGTGTTCAAGTTCGACTATTCACACGCGTACTGCACGTGATCGCGCTATCCCGCTATATCAAATCTGTCGCAATCCACCTGTCATAGGGCCTCTGAGCTGACTTCCTCCTGAATGTGTATGCCAGTAAAGTGGAGCATCACTGGAAGGACAAGATAACGACGAGAGAGGGTCTTGCTATGCAGTCGTGTTAGGAGTAGAGAATTGATCATAGAAGCATGCGATACATAAACATGGCACGGCAGGGTAACAGTAACATGGATACATTTCGAGTGGCGAATAGTCAGCGACGTCACCCCATTTCGAGTGGCGAATAGTCAGCGACGTCACCCCAATTCAATCGCGACAGTCAGTCCACGACTTTCCATGTACAAGCCGCGAAAAATCGAGTTCGAGGTTCCGCGCACTGATGACCCAGGTGTTTCCCGGTTTCCGAAGGGCGGCACGATATTCGGGAGCAATCCAGAACAGCAGTTCATCCTGCGGGCCCAGCACCCAGCCTTCTTCCATGGGGGAAGAGTCCGTGTACGGCAGCACCCCCGTGCTGGACGAGGTAGCGTTGTGCTCTGATTGCAACGAGCAGCACGAGATTAGCATCAGGCTGTTGCATTGAGGTATATCGACGCACCACAGGCAGCATCTCCTGTTCCTGCTGATACCTTCCATGCTCTTGCGCCATCCCCTGTACCAACCACGATCTGCTCTCCATTCGGAGAGAAGGCAGCGGAGAGGACTCTCCTCGGGTGTGCCAAAGAACGACCGATGGGCTTTTGAGTTTCCACGTTCCTGTCATGGTTATACATGTAGCGCCCAATTTATTCGATTTCTTTTCTTTTATTTTGGCGCACCCTACACGTCTTCGCGATCACGTGACTCGTCGACACGGTCTCATGACCTGCACGATCACATGACTTGCACATGCATGCGCACTCGCGCTCCTCGCTCGGCCCGGACTGATAGCGACATCACCGGCCCTGCAACTCCGCACGGCTTCCGGATCCTTCCGGAACCTCGGACTCTTCTCTTCTCCGACCCTTCGGACTTCCGGTCCATCGGTCTATGACTCAGGCTCGGCATCTAGTAATCACGCCCGGAGTGGCACCATTCCTATTGTCCCCCTTCGTCTATTGTTCTATTGTCCCCGTCTCCATTGTTCTCTCCCTTTGTTCCCTTTCTATTGTCGCGTCGCACTATTGTTCTATTGTTCTGTCCGTCCTGCCCTAAAGTGGTCCGTGCGCAGACCCAGTAGTATAAATACCCGACCTTCATCGCTCCTAGCCCTCATCTCGACCTTTTGGTCTTCACTGGGCTAGGTAAGCCGTTTAGTTACTTGTACTGTATCATTACTTACTAATATCATTTGGTCTTCACTGGGCTAGATTTGCGTACAGCTTACTAGCTGTCTTTCTCTGAATAAGAGGATCACACCTTACGGTGTCTTGAGATTAGAGTAATCCCTACACGTCACGTGACCAGTCTCCGTGACAGTTCCATTGTCTTACTGTTCGGTCATCGGACCCAGAGACGATCCGCGTCCCATCAGGGGAGAACGCGACGGTCCGAATTTTCAACGTATGGCCAATAAAGGGCCTACCTATCGCTTCCCTCGTCTGACTGTCCCATAGCCTCACCGTGCAGTCACTTGAGCCGGAGGCCATAGTTCGTCCATCTGGCGAAAATGCGACCGAGTGGACCTCGCCTGCGTGTCCGACAAGAGGATCGCTGGGCCATGGGGATTCAGAGTCCCACAGCATCAGTGTACCATCTCCCAGCCCCGCGAGAACCGTCTGCCTGTCCGGGGAGACTGCGACTGAGTGGACAGGCGTCCCCGGAGCGATGAATATGCCGTCTCGCTCGCCCGTGGCTGCGTCCCAGCAAAAGATCGTCCCGTCATCTGATCCTGTTACATACCACTGCCCATCAGGTGAGACTGCCACTGCATTGACCGGTAGAGTATGCTGAGCAAGAGGGCCGTCGATCACGGCCCCTGTCGCGGTATCCCACTGCCGGACTGTGGAATCATAACAGCCAGAGACAAGTCTAAGCCCATCAGGGGAATACACGACGGAGTACACAGCATCTGTGTGGCCTACAAAAGGCTTTCCGATGGCACGTCCGGTCACTGGATTCCACTGTTGAATAGTTCCATCGCGGAGGCCCAAAGCTAACCGCCGGCCATCTGGGGAGAAGGTGACCGACCAGACAGTGCCGGCAACCTCCGCCACAGACTCGCTCATTGGCTCGTCCATCGTCACATCCCACACACCGATTGTCTCATCTGATGAACCTGATGCAACCTTGTGTCCATCCGACGGGAACACAGTCGTCAGGACCCACCCAGTGTGCCCTGTCAGGATACGTCCCACCGGCTGGCGTTGGTCAAGATCCCATACCAGGATATTGGAGTCGGCGGAACTCGATATCAGCCGTGAACCACCGGCTGAGAAGGCTGCCGAGTGAACGATGTGCGAATGACCTAGCAGAGGCTCACCACTGGGGGCGTGCTTGGACACATTCCACAACTGTATCGTTTGATCAACCGAGCAAGAGACAATGGTGTTTCCATCAGGCGAAAACGAGACTGAGTTGACACGCCCCTCATGCCAGGTGAGAGTGCCTCCAACTTGCTGTCCCGTAGTCACATCCCACAGCCTGACAGTTTCGTCCATCGAACCTGAGACCACTTTCGTACCATTTGGGGAAAATGCGAGTGACCAAACAATGTGCAAGTGACCATGGAAGGTGCGAACGAGCTGTTGGCTGAAGGCATCCCATATTCTGATCGTACGATCGAACGAGCCCGAGGCGATTGTTTTGTTGTCTGGTGAAAATGCAACGGATTGAACTTGAGCAGTGTGGCCACAGAGGGGGTGTCCGATAGGCTGTCCTGTGCCAGTGCTCCATAGCATTAATGTGCTATCCCATGACCCGGATACAAGCGTGTTGCCATCTGGTGAAAACGCAATGGATACTACCTCATTCTGATGACCTGCAAGGGGATCTCCAATGCGCTCGCCCGTTGCGGCGTCCCAGAGGTGGATGAAATGATCTTGCGCACTGGCAATGATGCGATCGTTGGGAGATACTGCTATGCTTTTCACTTCCCCGCCGGCTTCGAGCCTGAGAAGGCACCGTGGCCATCGAATGTTGTTACTGTTTGCCACACGGAGTGCGCGGCTGTAGTTTTTCGTGTACCGGTCATAGATAAATGATGTCTGCGGGACAAAGGACAGAGCGGATAGGTAGATGTGTGGTACAGACAGCGAGATCGCGCTGCCACACATCGAAACAAATCATGCTAGATCATCATTAGTTGAATCTCGAATCGTTCCATCCTGTGATTGCAGGATGTATTAGACAGCCTCACGCATGATAAAAGATCAAGGCCCACCTTATTCCATTCTCGCAGATGGCGCATTCGCACTACGATTGTATTCACCATTCCCAACAGTGACATCGCTTCAAGCCAGGCCAGTACGGAGTGGTCGAAGAAGCGACAAACATCTGATTTGATGACCACTGCATCTTCGCATTTACATACGTGATAATCCCAGAATCGATAGGCATAGGAGAGGGCCGGAGATATGTGTGTCTTAATCTGCTCGGCCAAATTGGGGATATCCTTATTAGCAACATACGAGCTCTCAATATGACAGATGTTGAACTGCAGGCCATCAATGATCGTCTGAAGCGATGCTTGCGCTAATGGGCCGTTTTCACGATAGGGCTCGACATAATAGTCACCAGACCGCCGCGGATCGGTCAGAAAGTCAAGAAGAGACGTGTGAAGAGGCCGTATAGGTACGCCGTCTGGTCCTGCTCCTCGGAAGAGAGACCCTAAGAATGGCACATAGATGTCGATCGCTTTGACAGCCTCTGGGTTGCCGACAAGAAGCTCTGTCAATGCTGACATCACTAATGGTTCATGTACGGCGAGAACCAGCCCCAGTGCAGTTTGATACCGCTGTCGTTTCTTCGATCCAGGAGTACCAGCGTTGCAGACACTGCTGAACACCTTGATGTAGATGCTATCCAAAGGTGATTCCGTCGCACCCCTCTCTTCCAAAAGGATTTCCATGCGCTCCGACACAGACTGTCCAGCTTTTCGCTCTTTGACAAATCTGCAAGCAGTAGTAGCCCACTGGAATAGATTCTGCGTCCTCGTGAAGATATATAACACAGTATTATCACACAGAATATGGGATTAATAGGCGATAGCTATTGGTTGGCCGACCTCGGCCGGCCATGTACAGTAGCATGGTAGTATTGTGCTGGTGTAGTAGCAATACATTTCAGTAATACAGAGCAGTCAAAAAGTTACTACAGTATGATTACCATGCAGTATATGAAAATGGATGGGGCAGTAATATCACTCGGCCGATGTAAGCTGCTTGGCCATTGTAAACATAGTCTAATGAGCCAGGTGCCAAAACTAGCAATAAATATAAGCTGTATCGGTCGGCCGATATACTCCTACCCAGTGCAGCAATACTGCTGGTCAGCCGAGTGCACGAGGATGCTAAATAATATTGACTGGACTGACACATGTACTGACCGGCCGTAGTTCAGTATTATCGTTCGGCCGTGGATATCAACTGATTATGTACCGATAGATAGCATTCCTCGGCCGATTGCATACATGATACGTTCAGTACCCAGTAGTAGTGGCTTGCTAGTCACCAATAATGTCCACCGGCCGGCTTTAGTCATCACGTGCCCCCACAAGAATGATTAGTCGACCAGGCAGATGGATTGCTGACCGTTATTATGATAGGTGTGCTGAAATATATGAATAAATTGACTACTTGGTGAATGTAAATATGTGTCGGCCGAGTGACCTTGTACATCGGGCAACAGCCGACAATACTGACCGGCCGATAACTGAACGACACCGGTCGGACAGTGGTACACGTTTCGGCTGTAAGAGAGTAATGCTGATTATGTACTGAACAACGCTATTGGTCGGCCGAGCAATCTTGTACATAGGTGAGCAGCCGACACTTCTGACCGGCCGATAACGAATACTCTTTCCCGGTCAGTAACAAAACAACACTGATCTGCAGGTAGCGTGTTGTCCGGCCGTACAGCAGTAACACTAATTATGTAGTGAGCAATGCTATTGATCGGCCGGGCGAGCTGGTACATAGCTCAGCAGCCGACACTGCTGACCGGCCGATCACAAACATTACTGACCGGCCGATACCAAAACGACACCGGTACGAGTGTAGCATACTGTCCGGCCGTACAATAATGATACTGACTAGATACTGAGCAATACTAGTGGTCGGCCGGGCAAGCTTGTACATAGCTCAGTAGCCGACACTGCTGGCCGGCCGATCACAAACATTACTGCCCGGCCGATACCAAAACGACACCGGTAAGATTGTAGCATACTGTCCGGCCGTACAACAATAATACTGAAGACATACTGAACATTGCTATTAGTTGGCCGAGTGACCTTGTACATGGAGCAGCACTCGACACTATTGGTCGGCCGATGACAGGGCCAGACCGGTCAGAGAGTAGTCGGCAGTTCAGAGCAAATAATTGACTGCGAGGTAAATAACTATATTGGTCTGCCTAGCGTAGGTATAAATACGTCGACCTCCACCACCATTAACTGGCCAAGTGTAAATGATAGTACTGCGTTGGAGGTAGAAATAGAATACTGAGGAAACAATATCGTTCGGCGGCCGGTGACGGTCATGCACAGATATATATTCAACAAATGTGATTGCTCAAATCACAATTACATGGAACGAAATAATATTGATCTGCATGTGGTAATCTATTGCACAATACACTATCTTGCCCACCCCCACTGTACCGATGGAATCCCCCCCCGCGTATGGTTAAGGCCGTCCGTCTGAATAGAAGCTTGACCCGTTTGGTGGTACAGGTCGGTCTGCACGGCTGGTGGAACATGTTTGTGTTAAATTGACTTCAAACATCGGGTAAAAAAACTCACCTGCATTGAGCATAATCCGTGGAGGAGTTTGCACAGCAGACTCAGACAATGTCATATCTGCCCCCGCTTGTATTCCCGTCTCTTGTTTTTCAGCTTCCGGAGCAGACAGGTCTACAGCGGGTTCCGATGACAATGGTTCGTCAACGTGAATCTCGTCATTTGCAGTGCGCTGCGTGGCGCCCTCATGCTCGAAGGCGGAGTAGTCTCGTACCGGCTCCATGTCATGCCACTCGGGCTCTACAAGAGGCAGTGGCGGGTCCCATGTGACGTCGTTGTGTAGCGTGAGGCGGCTCAACCTAAGTGATTCAGAGCTGGAGGTTGTCAGCTTTCTGTCCGTCTGCAGCCCAGTACCCGCATCGTCTGGAGCCATGTCGTTACGATCGTCGTCAGACACATCATTGGGGTCTGTCTTCACGTGTGTCTGCTGTGCGACAAGGGCGTTTCCAAAGCCACGTGAGCCATAAACACTTCCTGGCCGCCAATCTGCCTTGCAGTTAGCATACACACAACCCTCTGCAAAGATATTTGGGCGTACCGTCAGGCTGTGCAGCAACGAATTCGGCCATAGAGTTGACTAAGAGAGAGCGGTTAGTAGGTATCAACGCAGGTGAAGCGGCATACACCAACTTATGCGCCAATTGCCATCATTTGGCTCACGCAATTCGATGCGACGAACACGTCGTGTGCTTGTCCGTGAATTGCTGGCCTCTGGTTCTCCGCTGTTACTCTCCATGCCGGCAGGGACGGAGCGCTTGGCTTGCGATGCTCGAGTTCTCATGTTAACCTCCGACGTGGACGACGATGGAGCTTTGCGTGTTGTAGCATTTTCATGCTTTCCTGTCTTGCGTCCACGCGCGATCTGCTTGCCACGACCTCGGGCTCCAGTCGATTGGTGAGTTTTCTTGGAGGTATTACCAGAGGACGTTTTTCTGGTGCGGTGCCACCATTCCATGTCGTCTTCACCATCTGTCAATTCAAATGGATCCTCAGGCGGTGCGGGCGTATTCTGCTCAGGATGACGGGCCGTGGCCATCAGCGCAGCGTCTCCAAACGTTAAAGGGAGGAGTAAGTCCTCCGAATATCTTTTTTCGGCCACCTTGAGCAATAGAAGCATTGAATTTAATATTTCGGCAGTTGTCTTCGTGCCCTTGTTGAATCGTGGAGCAAGGTCGCATCGAAGTTTTTGCCGAATGCACCGAATGCATCGTGCACTGGAGGTACTGTCGCTGGGGTTGAAGTAGACGTCGCATTTATGGCGATAGCCTTCTTCACGTGTTGACTTGCACGAGGTGCACCAGAGTCTCTGTATTGCAGGTCAGCAGATTAACGCTAACAGGGCATTGCTCTGTACGACTTACCGATAGCGTTGGCCCGACGTGCCAATCTTCCTCCGATATCATTTCGTCGACGACCGCGTCCACATCAGGGGCCAAGCCAGCCACGAGATTGACTCCCGTATGCAACGCCTCAGTGGTGGATTGCTGACTGGCATCGTCATCAGTTGCCGCAGCAGAAGCAACCGACGTTGCTCTGCTTCGACTCTGTCCCCGCGGCTGTTTCTGCCGGCGAGCGGCCGGTCGTATAACCCGCTGCATCTTGCGGGGCCTCTTCAGTGCTGACTTTAGGGCCGGCTGCTGTTCTACATCGCTAACGTCTGCTACCACTGTAGATAACGATCGGCTGCGTTTACGGCGTGTAGGAGTGTCACGGCGGCTTGTGTCTACACTGGCTTCAGTGTGCGGGCTACGTGTGGTAGGATATGGACATACCGGTAGTCATACCCTGGTCGTCCTCTTCTGTCACAGCCTGAGACCCTCGTGCAGCTCTGGACGCACTGCGAGTGCGGCGTCTGGGCGGGCTCTCATGGGTCGTATCTGTGAAACGATTAGTGGGACTGCGGCATAGCCAGGCATAGTCACGCACCGGTGTCCATCCCATCCGTACTGGCCGCTACGGATGGGACTCGACTTCGAGCCGGCTGTTTCCCCTTTTGCACCTCGCTCCGCCCTCGACGAGGTTCGTCCAAACTCCCTGGCTGCATCAGAGCACCTGTTCGCGGCCGCTTCCCCTCCATACTCAACCGCCCCGCGTCGGCCGGGCTCAGCACGACTTCAGGAGTCTCCGGACTCCTCGCTGCGTCTCCATCCGCTGTGCGCAATCGACCACTGCGTAGTGTTCCTGGTGCTGCTGGCTCCGGCGTTGCGGTGGCCGGATCTCTGCCATCAGCAGAATGAGCTTTGAAATCTAAGGAAAATATCAGATTGAGCAGCATAATACTACACAGAACTTACCATTCCACCACGCCCTCCCAGACTCATTCAGCGCGTCCTCACTAATGGCCGGCCGTGCATCCGTCAGCTTCATCTTGTACTCTCGAACGCGTGGGTCGGTTGGAGTGATTCGATGTAGCTTCGGAAAGCGTTTCTTGATACCGGCCTCTCTCATTTCGATTGCTGCACTCGCCGCGAGCGAGTTGATGATGGCCTGCCGGTTACTGTTCCATGTAGTTATTACTTCCCTCTATGGAATGTTAGTCACAGTAAAGATGAAGTGAACGTGCGTGCGTACCGCGTCAACCGCCATTTCATCCCAATACCGCTTGCACTGTTCCTTAGGCACGTTGTGCACGACATCCAGTCCAGCAAGAAGGCGAAAGACGGCAACATTCATTTGATGTTGAGCGCTGAGAGACATGATAGCAGTGTGGTGGAAGAGTAGGACTTGGAAGGCAAGCTGTATGCGTGATGGAAGAGGAAGAAGAAACAACGCCGAAGATGCAAGCTGCCAGCTCAATAGATCGGCATAGCCAGATCGCCGTCTCTGGCAACACCGGCCACGTACATCACGTGATCGCGTAGGCCGTGCATTGGGCGCTCCACGCATGCCCAGATGTCTACTGCACACAATCACGAACATGTCAAACGGTAAGTGGCATACATATGAAAAATGGGCAGCACTGACATATGAAGTACAGAGAGACCAAGCACATATGAGTTCGGCCGGGTCTACGATGTGACCGGCCGAGAGGAAACACGATATGGGTTACTAGCTGATGGCTCAACATTTTGGATCACGAGAGGTATGTACCGGCTCTGCAATGGTCCATCGGCTGGTCTTATTGCGCAATAAATCAGATCGCAGCCCAGGGGAAACCACAGAGCGGTCCAACCAGGCAGCCGATAGCGATTCGGACGATTCAGAGATGGCCGATGATGAGGACAGGATGAGCGAGGTTCCATTTGGTGGCTCCATACTTCCTGCATTTGAGCCCTCTGACGAACAGGATGGCTCTGCAGCGGGGCAAGACACAACAGTACACCCCAATGAGTCGTCAAATGTCAACGAATTGCAGGAGAGGCCTGCAAGTCCCTCGTTGCCCTCAGGCGAAGGATCGCATACCTCTGGAGGCCCCAGTGAGTTTGACGTTAGGTTTAACCTCCGTAATCGGGTGCCTGGCCCATCACGCACAGCAAGAGAGGCACTGCCAGCCTCTCCTCCCGTACACGAATCTGCCCTGCCTGCTCGCTCAACAGCAGGCGATTCAAGCGATGAGGATGACGAGGACGGCGACTGGCTTATGGAGGCACCCCTCCCAGCCTTCGTGACCGATGGGAATACCTCTGACGAGCACCAGAGTGCTGAAGACACGGAGTCAGCAATTGACACTACGATGGCAGAGCTTCCAACCTTTACAACCTCGTCGCCTTCGTCAGAATACAACGGCAGCGAAGGAACAGGGGAGTGGGGAGCAGATCTTCCGGCCTTTGAAGAAGACGGTATTATGGGTGACGCGGCCGATCATGACAAATCGGTGGAGGGTACTACTGTGGGCACACTTCACGTCGAGCTCAACTCCGGGGAGGTGAATGATCCCCGTGAGAGGGAACAGATTTCACTGTCTCCCACAGCGCTGCCTAGCGTTGTCCGAGAGGTATCTTTGAGCGGCAGCGAGGAGTCAGTCATCTTGAATGATGCTTCTCACGGTGCAGTTCACACTCACCGGGGTATTGGCGAGGCTGAATTAGTTGTATCCGCGTTAGCACAGCTTCCCAGCTTCGGAGATGCACCTATGGAGGACACGAGTGATTCTGCATCCGATTCATCTGCTCGCAGTGAGTACAGATAACGTTCAGGAGCGTTAGCACGATACTAATATGTTCATAGAAGTAGAGTCTCCAACCTACACTGACCCGCCACGACCGGCCGGCAGCGGTCATGCATCTCCCCTACTTGACACACATCTTCCCACCAATAACAGCAGTTATGGACGCTCCAGCGTAGCCGAAGACAACCTGTCCGGTCTTGGTTTGTTGCCTGCATTTGGCGACCCGCCCGTCGCTTATGAGAAAGGCCCTAGCGTAGCAGAATCCAGCCGCAGTACGTTGCTTACTGTCGTATTGTTACACCCCGTGTACTGACTACACCAAAAGTGTCCTCTCGTAGTCGCAGTAGCCGTGTTGTCTCGTTTGCCGGAGTCGAAGAAGAAGGGGCCGAGTCAGACAGTGAAGAGTAACGTCGCTCCGAGAACGATACATTGTGCAGATGAAACAATTCAGATGTATTTACATAGCCTATTTGAGCACCAAACTCCCTCGCGCCCGCTCAGAGACAGTAACCTGCCGACCACTGCGAGTCTTTACCTCTGTGAATTCATGACCTTTCGCGACTTTGGACGGAGGCTTTGCTGTAGCGGTCGAAGCCTCGGCTGCGTTGAGAGATTTGGAGCTTTCGCTGACGCACAACGTTAGCAAAGCGCATGGGGGTCTGCTATGCTGACATACGTTGTGGAAGGCCCAGTGGCTGCACGCTTTCTCTTCCGCAACACTGCCTCTGACGTCTCCACCTCCTCGGTGCCGTCTTCTTCTACATCGGCCGGCTCACCGGATTCCTCGGTCGCCGGATCATGCTCAGGGAGTCCCGTGCTGATAGCATCTGCGTGTGCGGCAGCAGAGAGTGCAGGTATGACCTGCTGCACCGACTTTGGGTTCAAGTCCGGCAACGGACCGGGAGCGTCTGGGGCTCCTGTAGCGTCAGAGGGGCGGGGCGAGACCGGGTGCGACGGCGTAGGCTTTGCCCCAAGCGGATGGTTGGATGGAGGGGGTAGAACGGTGAGGATGAAGTCGAGAGCGCCATGTATGATATCTGTGGCCGAGCTAATTGTCATATCCCCAGAACAAATCGGCTCGCGTTCAATCACCTCGTCGCTAGGACTGCGGCGATCAAACGCAATGGAATGAAGCTCGCGCAACAACATACCCAGTCCAAGAGTAAGCTGTTCCAGCTGACCAGACTTGTTGTAGAATAAATCG